>JABCMJ010002799.1:0-13618 GCA_014822125.1 Arbutus unedo
AAAGTTAGCTTCAATCGGGATAACAATTACTTCCTTCAGCCACGATGAAACATACTAGGACCTAGTGTACCTAAGTTTGGCGTTCTCCACTTCTGAGGAACCACAATCCAATCTATTATCATATATCAATGCATTTGATAGTTCCGTAAAGCCTGCGGGCGCATACACAGATGTTCAGGTTATTTGCACAATTAGAAAAGAATATTAGTAGGAGAGGAAAAAGTCAAAGGTTGAATTGAGAAATAGGAGACACCTGGCTCTGGAACGCAAAAATTGCCTAGGGATGAGCTTTTGAAATCCTCCAAAAGGGACAAGGTAATCTGAATTCCAGAATCCAAAACGAATGCCTTTGTATTCCCTGGCATTTGAATAGTTTGGGTAATGCAAATTAGCAACTAAAAAACAAAATGGATTAAATGTGTTCTTATACACATAAAAAAACACAGCAATACGTCTCGAAAACACGTATAGGAAACATATTAATTTCATACAGCCAAACTATTACCTTCTTCAGCCATGATGAAACATACTTCTGAGGAACCACAATGCAATTTTTTACCATATATCAATGCATTTGATGGTTGCACAACGCCTGCGCGCATACGATACTGCATTTTACAATAACACGTGTTTAGCCTATTAGCATAACTAGAAAGGAATACGCCTAGGAGAGAGGCAAAACAAAGGCTCAATCAAGAAATAAGGGGCATTGGCTTTGCAATAACAAAATTGCCTGGCGCTCAGCTTCTAAAAGCCTGCAAAGGGATGGGCTAATCTAAATTCCAAAGTCTAAAACGAGTATCTTTATATTCTCCGACATTTGAAAAGTTGTGTTACGAAAATTCGCGGGAGTAAAATAAAAAGTATTCAATGTATCCTTATACATTTAAAAACAAGCAGCAACGCATCTCGAAAACAAGAATAGTAAATATATTAAATTTATACAGCCAAGCTGTTACCTCTTTCAAGAATGATGAAACACACATAGAAGTGGTGTATTTAAGTTTAGTATTCTCTACTTCTGAGGACCACAACGCAATCTACAACCATATATCAATGCATTTGATAGTACCATAACGCCAACATACATACGATACTGCATTTTACATACACACATGTTTAGCATATTAGCACAACTACAAAAGAATATCACTACCGGAGAAGAAAAACAAAGATTGAACCGATAAATAAGAGCGACCTGGATGTGCAATCCTGAAACTGCTTAGGCATGAGCTTCTAAAAGCTCGAAAAGAAGGGATGGTTTGAAAGTCCCACTGGTATGTTTCAAATCCTATCTTCGCCATTCATTTAAATCCATTACTACGTTGTAGATGCCGCATAAACAAATGGCGAGGGTTTTCTAACACTGTACTTCGGGCGACGATATCACCTTAACTTTTGGATACAATGTCACATGCCGACAAGAAAGAGGATTACATCAAGGTGAAGCAATCCACTGCCAGGAATGCCATAAGGTGAAGCTTCGGTGTTCAGAGGATGCAATTTGCAATCTTGGGGGCTCCCATCTATTACCCCGTTCGGACTCAATGTCGTAATGTCACAGCATGTTGTCTCCTCCATAACCCAATTAAAAGAGAGATGCCAAATGATCTCGTTGATTTGGAGTATACGCAATGAGAAGAAGAGAACATCCCCAATGTCGAGGTAGATGATGGTCACATTACGACCGTGGACACTTCTTATGAATGCAGCGCAGAGACAGATGCGTGTGGAAGAGCAGTTGTATGGGTGTGAGTTTACGTTGTGCAACTGCAGGTGTGTGTGTGTGTGTGTGTGTGTGTGTGTTAAAGTACAACTGTGTGCGTGGAAGTGCTACTATATATGTGTTGTGTTGGTCCAGCAGCAGGAGTTGGGTGTGGAAGTGCAAATGCATGGGTGTGTGCGATATGCAAGTGCAGCAGCAGTGCGTGTGTGTGGAAATGCAGCTGCGTGTGTCTGCTACGCAAGTGCAGCAGTTGTTGTGCTGTGCAAGTGCAGTTGTGTATGTGCGTGCTCTCTGCAAGTGTAGCAACTATACAATCCATAGACGACCATATAAATCATCACGTAAATAGAACTCTGTAAAACATCAACTCTTTATACAGAAGGAGAAAGAACAAACCTGGAAATACATTTGAAAATGTCCCGAACAGAGATGAACATATAACCTGATACTTATAAATGACATATATCCCTACAGAACTTGAAAAAGTATGGCGGATGAGAAATGTCTCAGAGTTGTCAAGGGTGATGATGCCAATGTAGGAGTTCAATGCCTTTGTAAATCAATTTCTCCAAAATCTACATGAATTGAACAAATTGTGCATGAAAAAATTATCCAGTATAGGCACCAAAACAGACAAATGACTGACTCTTGGAAGACAACGATTGTGTAAAATCAACGATTAGGGACAAAAAATAAAATAACTGAAGCACAATACCTTTGCAACAAAGTTAGCTTCAATCGGGATAACAATTACTTCCTTCGGCCACGATGAAACATACTAGGGCCTAGTGTACCTATGTTTGGCATTCTCCACTTCAGAGGAACCACAATCCAATCTATTACCATATATCAATGCATTTGTTAGTTCCGTAACACCTGCGGGCACATACACATATGTTCAGGTTATTTTCACAATTGGGAAAGAATATTAGTAGGAGAGAAAAAGTCAAAGGTTGAATTGAGAAATAGGAGACGCCTGGCTCTGGAATGCAAAAATTGGCTAGGGATGAGGTTTTGAAAGCCTTCAAAGGCACGAGCTAATCTAAATTCTAGAGTCCAAAACGAATGTCTTTGTATTCCCTGACATTTGAATAGTTTGGGTCATGTAAATTAGCAACAGAAAAACAAAATGGATTAAATGTATTCTTATACACATAAAAAAACACAGCAATACATCTCAAAAACACGTATAGCAAACATAAGGAGAAGCATCGGTGTTCGGAGGATGCAATTTGCAATCTTGAGGGCTTCCACCTATTACCCCATTCGGACTCAATGTGGTAATGTCACAGCATGTTGTCTCCTCCATAACCTAATTAAAAGAGAGATGCCCAATGATCCCATAGTCGAGGTAGTTGATGATCACATTACGATCGTAGACACTTCTTATGAGTGCACCGCGGAGACGGATACGTGTAGAAGTGCAGTTGTATGGGTGTGGGTGTACGTTGTGCAACTCTAGGGGTTTGTGTGTGTGTATGTGTGTTAAAATGCATCTGTGTGTGTGGAAGTGTAGCTATATTTGTATTGTGTAGGTCCAGCAGCAAGAGTTGGGTGTGGAAGTGCAAATGCGTGGGTGTGTGCAATGTGCAAGTGCTGCAGGAGGTGTGTGTGTGTGTGAAAATGCAACTGCGTGTGTGTCTGCTGTGCAAGTGCAGCAATTGTTGTGTTGCACAAGTGCAGTTGTGTATTTGCGTGCTCTCTGCAACTGTAGCAACTATACAATCCATAGATAACCATATAAATCACTACGTAATTCGAACTCTGTAAATCATGAACTCATTATTCAGATGGACAAAGAACAAACCTGAAAATACATTTGAAAATGTCCCGAACAGAGATGAACATATAACCTGGTACTTATAAACGGCATGTATCCCCACAGATCTTGAAAAAGTATGGAGGATGAAATATGTCTCAGAGTTATTAGAGGTGATGATGCCAATGTAGCAATTCAATGCCTTTGTTAACATATATCAAATCATTTGCTAGTTCCGTAACGCCTGCGGGCACATACACAGACATTCAGGTTATTTGCACAATTAAAAAACAATATTAGTAGGAGAGAGAAAAGTCAAATGTTAAATCGAGAAATAGGAGACACCTGGCTCTGGAATGCAAAAATTGCCTAGGGAAGAGCTTTTGAAAGCATCCATAGGGATGAGCTAATCTGAATTCCAGAGTCCAAAACGAATGTCATTGTATTCCATGACCTTTGAATTGTTTGGGTCACGCAAAATAGCAACAGAAAAACAAAAAGGATTAAATGTGTCATTACACACATAAAAAAACAGAGCAATACATCTCAAAAACACGTATAGCAAACATATTAACTTCATACAGCCAAATTATTACCTCGTTCAGCCATGATGAAACATACTTAGTCCCGGTGTACCCAAGCTTGGAGTTCTTTACTTCTGAGGAACCACAATGCAATTTGTTACCTTATATCAATGCATTTGATGGTTGCACAACGCTTGTGCACATATGATACTGCATTTTACAATAACACGTGTTTAGCTTATTAGTATAACTAGAAAGGAATAAGGCTAGGAAAGAAGAAAACACAAAGGCTGAATCGAGAAATAGGTGGCACTTGACTTTGCAATGATAAAATTGCTTGGCGCTGAGCTTCTAAAAGCCTGCAAAGAGATAGGCTAATCTAAGTTCTAAAGTCTAAAACGAATATCATTATATTCTCTGACACTTGAACAGTTTGTGTTATGGAAATTAGCGGGAGTAAAATAAAAATTATTCAATGTGTCCTTATACATTTAAAAACAAGAGGCAAAGCATGTCGAAAATAAGAATAGTAAATATATTAAATTTATACAGCCAAACTATTACCTCTTTCAGGGAAGATGAAACATAGTTAGAACTGGTGTACCTAAGTTTGGCATTCTCTACTTCTGAGAACCACAACGCATACTGCAACTATATATCAACGCATTTGATAGTACCATAACGCCAACATACATACGATACTGATTTTTACATACACACATGTTTAGCTTATTAACACAACTAGAAAAGAATATCAGTACAAGAGGGAAAAACAAAGATTGAACCGAAAGAGGAGAGAGACCTGGATGTCCAATGCTGAAACTGCTTAGGGATGAGCTTCTGAAAGCTTGCAAAAAGGGATGGTTTGAAAGTCCCTCGTGGTATGTTCCAAATCCTATCTTCATCATTCTTTCAAACCATCCCTTTTTGCAATGCTGAAACTGCTTAGGGATGAGCTTCTGAAAGCTTGCAAAAAGGGATGGTTTGAAAGTCCCTCGTGGTATGTTCCAAATCCTATCTTCATCATTCTTTCAAATCCATCACTACCTTCAAGCACTATACTATGGGCGACGATATCACATTGACTTTTGGATACAATGCCACATGCCAACTAGAAAGAGGATTACGTCAAGGTGAAGCAATCCACTGCTAGGAATGCCATAAGGAGGAGCTTCGGTGTACGGAGGATGCAATTTGCAATATTGAGGGCTCCCACCTATTACCGCGTTCGGACTTAATGTCGTAATGTCACTGCATGTTGTCTCCTCCATAACTTAATTAAAAGAGCGATGCCCAATGATCCCGTTGATTTGGGGTATACGCAATGAGAAGAAGAGAACATCCCCAATGTCGAGATAGATGATGATCACATTACGATCGTAGACACTTCATATGAACGGACCACGGAGACGGATGCAGCAGCAGGATTTGGGTGTAGGAGTGTAGATGCGTGGGTGTGTGTGCGCAAGTGCAGCAGCAGTGTGTCTGTGTGGAAAGCACCAGCCTGTGTGTCTACTGTGCAAGTGCAGCAGTTGTTGTGCTGCACAAGTATAGTTGTGTATGTGCGTGCTCTCTTCAAGTGTAGGAACTATACAATCCGTAGATAACCATATAAATCATCACGTAAATAGAACTCTGTAAATCGTGAACTCATTATACAGACGGAGAAAGAACAAACCTGAAATACAGTTGAAAATGTCTCGAACAGAGATGAACAGATAACTTGGTACTTTTAAATGGCACGTATCCCCACAGATCTTGGAAAAGTATGGCAGATGAGATATGTCTCAGAGTTATCAGGGGTGATGATGCCAATGTAGCAGTTCAATGCCTTTGTCAATCAATTTCTCCAAAATCTACATGTACTGAACAAATTGTGGAAGAAAAATTTATCCAATACAGGCACCAAACAGACAAATGACTGAACCTTGGAAGACAAAGATTATGTAAAACCAACGATTAGGGACAAAAAATGAATTAACTAAAACACAATAACTTCGCGCACAAAGTAAGCTTCAATCGGGATAACAATGACTTTCTTCAACCACAATGAAAGATACTAGGACATAGTGTACCTATGTTTGGCATTCTCCACATCTGAGGAACCGCAATCCAATCTATTACCATATATCAATGCATTTGATAGTTCCATAACGCTTGCGGGGACATACACAGATGTTTAGGTTATTTGCACAAGTAGAAAAGAATATTAGTAGGAGAGGAAAAAGTCAGAGGGTGAATCGAGAAATAGGAGACACCTGGCTCTGGAATGCTAAAATTGCCTAGGGATGAGCTTTTGATAGCCTCCAAAGGGACGAGTTAATCTGAATTCCAGAGTCCAAAACGAATGTCTTGGTATTCCCTGACATTTCAATAGTTTGGATCATGCAAATTAGCAATAGAAAAACAAAAAGCATTAAATGTGTTCTTATAAACACAAAACAACACAACAATACATCTCAAAAACACGTATAGCAAACATATTAATTTCATACAGCCAAACTATTACCTCCTTTAGCTATCATGAAACATACTCAGTACTGGTGTACCTAAGATTGGAGTTTCTTTACTTCAGAGGAACCACAATGCAATTTGTTATCATATATCAATGCATTTGATTGTTGCACAACGCATGCGCGCATACGATACTGCGTTTTACAATAACACACATTTAGCCTATTAGCATAATTAGAAAGGAATACGGCTAGGAGAGAAGAAAAACAAAGGCTGAATCGAGAAATAGGTGGCACTTGGCTTTGCAATGATAAAATTGCCTAGCGCTGAGCTTCTAAAAGCCTGCCATGGGATGGGCTAATCTAAATTCTAAAGTCTAAAACGAATATCATTATATTTCTGATATTTGAACAGTTTGTGTTATGGAAATTGGCGGGAATAAAACAAAAATTATTCAATGTATCCTTATACATTTAAAAACAAGCAGCAACGCATTTCGAAAACAAAAATAGTAAATATATTAAATTTATACAGCTAAACTGTTACCTCTTTCAGGAATGATGAAACATACTTAGAACTGGTGTACCTAAGTTTAGCATTCTTTACTTCTGAGGACCACAACTTAATCTGCAACCATATATCAATGCATTTGATAGTACCATAACGCCAACGTACATACAATACTACATTTTACATACACACATGTTTAGCTTATCAGCACAACTAGAAAAGAATATTTGTACAAGAGAAGAAAAACAAAGATTGAACCGATAAATAAGAAAGACCTGGATGTGCAATGGTGAAACTGTTTAGGGATTTGCTTCTGAAAGCTCGCAAAAAGGGATGGTTTGAAAGTCGCACGTGGTATTTTTCAAATCCTATCTTCGCCATTCTTTTAAATCCATTACTACCTTGTAGATGCCGCATAGACAAATGTCGAGGGTTTTCTAGCACTGTACTACGTGCCACGATATCACCTTAACTTTTGGACACAATGTCACATGCCGACTAGAAAGGGGATTACGTCAAGGTGAAGCAATCCACTGCCAAGAATGCCATAAGGAGAAGCTTCGGTGTTCGGAGGATGCAATTTGCAATCTTGAGGGCTCCCACCTATTACCTCATTCGGACTCAATGTCGTAATGTCACAGCATGTTGTCTCCTCCATAACCTAATTACAAGAGAGATGCCCAATGATCCCATTGACGAGGTAGTTGATGAGCACATTACGAACGTAGACACTTCTTATGAATGGACCACGGAGACAGATGCGTATGGAAGTGCAGTTGTATGGGTGTGGGTGTATGTTGTGCAACTCCAAGTGTGTGTGTGTGTGTGTGTGTTAAAGTGCATCTGTGTGTGTGGAAGTGCAACAGCAGCTGTGTGTATGTGGAAATGCAGTTGCGTGTGTGTCTGCTATGCAAGTTGTTCAGCAGTTGTTGTGCTGCACAAGTGCAGTTGTGTAAGTGTGTGCTCTCTGCAAGTGTAGAAACTATACAATCCATAGATAACCATATAAATCACCACGTAAATCGAACTCTGTAAATTATGAACTCATTATACAGAAGGGGAAAGAACAAACCTGGAAATACATTTCAAAATGTCCTAAACAGAGATGAACATATAACCCAGTACTTATAAATGGCACGTATCCCCATAGATCTTGAAAAAATATGGCAGATGAGATATGTCTCAGAGTTATCAGGGGTGATGATGCCAATGTAGCAGTTCAATGCCTTTGTTAATATATTTCTCCAAAATCTACATGTATTGAACAAATTGCGCATGAAAAAATTATCCAGTACAGGCACCAGAACGGACAAATGACTGACTCTTGGAAGACAACGATTTTGTAAAATCAACGATTAGGGACAAAAAATGAAATAACTGAAACAGAATACCGTCGCAACAAAGTTAGTTTCAATCGGGATAACAATGACTTCCTTCAGCCACGATGAAACATACAAGGACCTAGTATACCTAAGTTTGGCATTCTCTACTTTTGAGGAACCACAATACAATCTATTACCATGTATCAATGCATTTGATAATTCCGTAACACCTGCGGGCACATACACAGCTGATCAGTTTATTTGCACAATTGGAAAAGAATATTAGTAGGAGTGAAAAAAGTCAAAGGTTGAATCTAGAAATATGAGACACCTGGCTCTGGAATGCAAAAATTGCCTAGGGATGAGCTTTTGAAAGCCTCCAAATGGACGAGCTAAACTGAATTCCAGAGTTCAAAACGAATGTCATTGTATTCCCTGACATTTGAACAGTTTGGGTCAAGCAAATTAGCAACAGAAAAACAAAAAGGATTAAATGTGTTCTTATAAACACAAAAAAACACAGCAATACATCTCGAAAACACGTATAGCAAACATATTAATTTCATACAGCCAAACTATTACCTCCTTTAGCCATGATGAAACATACTTAGTTCTGGTGTACCTAAGATTGGAGTTCTTTACATCTGAGGAACCACAATGCAATTTGTTACCATATATCAATGCATTTGGTGGTTGCACAACGCCTGTGCGCATACGATACTGCATTTTACAATAACACATGTTTAGCTTATTAGCATAACTAGAAAGGAATACGGCTAGGAGAGAAGAAAAACAAAGGTTGAATAGAGAAATTGGGGGCACTTAGCTTTGCAATGATAAAATTGCCTAGTGCTGAGCTTCTAAAAGCCTACAAAGGGATGGGCTAATCTAAATTCCAAAATCCAAAATATATATTATTATATTCTCTGACATTTGAACAGTTTGGGTTATGGAAATTGGCGGGAGTAAAACAAAAATTATTCAATATATCCTTATACATTTAAAAACAAGCAAAAATGCATCTCGAAAATTAGAATAGTAAATATATTAAATTTATACAGCCAAACTGTGACCTCCTTCAGAAATGATGAAACATACTTAGAACTGGTGTACCTAAGTTTAGCATTCTCTACTTCTGAGGACCACAACGCAATCTACAACCATATATCAATGTATTTGATAGTACCATAGCGCCAACGTACATACGATATTGCATTTTAAATACACACATGTTTAGCTGATCAGCACAACTAGAAAAGAATATCAATACAAGAGAAGAAAAACAATGATTGAACCCATATATAATAGAGAACTGGATGTGCAATGGTGAAACTGCTTAGGGATGAGCTTCTGAAAGCTCGCAAAAAGGGATGGTTTGAAAGTCCCACGTGGTATCTTTTAAATCCTACCTTCGCCATTCTTATAAATCCATTACTACCTTGTAGATGGCACGTAGACAAATGGCGAGGGTTTTCTAGCACTGTACTACGGGCGACGATATCACTTTACTTTTGGACACAATGTCACATGCCGACTAGAAAGAGGATTATGTAAAAGTGAAGCAATTCGCTGCCAGGAATGCCATAAGAAGAAGCTTCGTTGTTCGGAGGATGCAATTTGCAATCTTGAGGGCTCCTACCTATTACCCCGTTTGGGCTCAATGTCGTAATGTCACAGCATGTTGTCTCCTCCATAACCTAATTAAAAGAGAGATGCCAATGATCCCATTGTCGAGGTAGTTGATGATCACATTACGATCGTAGACACTTCTTATGAGTGGACTGCGGAGACGGATGCGTGTGGAAGTGCAGTTGTATGGGTGTGGGTGTACGTTGTGCAACTTCAGTTGTGTGTTTGTGTGTGTGTTAAAGTGCATCTGTGTGTGTGGAAGTGCAGCTATATTTGTGTTGTGTAGGTCCAGCAGCAGGAGTTGGGTGTGGAAGTCCAAATGCGTGGGTGTGTGCGATGTGCAAGTGCAGCAGCAGGTGTGTGTTTGTGGAAATGCAACTGTGTGTGTGTATGCGGCGCAAGTGCAGCAGTTGTTGTGCTGCACAAGTGCAGTTGTGTATGTGCGTGCTCTCCGCAAGTGTAGCAACTATACAATCCGTAGATAACCATATAAATCACCACGTAAATCGAACTCTGTAAATCATGAACTCATTATACAGAAGGAGAAAGGACAAACCTGGAAATACATTTGAAAATGTCCCAAATAGAGATGAACATATAACCTGGTAATTATAAATGGCATGTATCCCCACAGATCATTAAAAAGTATGGCGGATGAGATATGTCTCAGAGTTATCAGGGGTGATGATGCCAATGTAGCAGTTCAATGCCTTTGTTAATCAATTTCTCCAAAATCTACATGTATTGTACAAATTGTGCATGAAAAAATTATTGAGTACAGGCACGATAACGGACAAATGACTGACTCTTGGAACACAACGATTATCTAAAATCAACGATTAGGGACAAAAAATGAAATAACTGAAATACAATACCTTCGCAACAAAGTTAGCTTCAATCGGGAGAAGAATTACTTGCTTCAGCCACGATGAAACATACTATGGGCCGTTTGGATGAGGGGCCCGCCAAAAATTATTACCCTGGGGCCCTCAAGTTTTCGCCCAATTTGAAAACCCCAAATCTTCCCCTCTAAGTTTTCACCCGTTCTACGTCTTCATGGTTAGGACGCTTCTCCTTGATAAAATTTGGGCCGCCTTTGCCCTTCCCAAAAGTTATCCGGCGGTAGAGAGGAGGAAAGTTGACAATTTCAACCCTCTTTATGCGGTTGTTTGAAGGTTATGAAGGATTTTGATTTCGATTTGGAACAGAGAAGGATTTCGGTTTGGGTTTCGAGTTCAGGTACCCATATCTTCTCTTCTCTCTTCATTTGTATCTCTGTAAGTCTGCGCATCTTCTTTGTGTTTGTGAATCTTCTTCGTTTCTATTTCAGTTTGGGTTTCGATTTGTGCATCTTCTTTGTGTCTGTGCATCTTCTTCGTTTTTATAGTCCAAAAGCTATTTTTTTATGGTCCTTCACAGATGCCCGTGTCATAAGAATAAGTCATGTTGTTTTTGTAGGCATGAGATGGGCTCCAAGGTACATAGGCATGATACAACTTTCGTGCTGTCAGATGTTGGTTATCTAATTCCCTCCATGACCTAAGGCTGTTAAGGTAGAGCTCACCAAAGATGTTAGTTATTGTGTGTCTCGATGATAAACAAGGTTTTGGTAGAACCAAGAAGTGAGAGGAATACCTTAGTAATATAGGAATGACCTAATGTGAACTCAGAAACCTATAGGACTAGAGTTGCAATTTCCACACTTTGATATAGCGGCTGCCACATTAAGAAGGAGCTGTTGCGTGGTGGATCAAGCGGCCGCCTGATCTTGATGTGACAATCACCAATCAAAGATATGTAATAACATGATCCTCTCCGCGACTCCCCTTTCATGTGTTACTGCTTGCATTACCTAAAAATGGTTCAATAACCAGTATTTGAGATGATTAATTTGAAATTAGATAAATAAATAAAGACTTTAAATTGAATAAGGGCCAATCTTTTAGTTGGGCAAGGAGGGTGCCTAAGACCTTCTCTTGTTTGTACCCTTGCCTTCTAAACACAGAATCTCTCTAGTTGGTTTCTTGGTTCCTAAAACCAAGTGGTGACTCCAAAACAAAGGGCGCCACAATGGGCACTTCCCAATTGACACATTAGAATGGGTGTCGAGAATTTGCAAACGATCTTCATGTGTGCCTGTGACACGAAGGGTGGGTATCCACAATGTTCATCCTAGACATCCTTGATGGACGTCATCCACATCCAATGTGGGACGCCAACATGTAAAAATTGTTACATGCCACTAGAATTTTATCAAAGTTCCCCATTTTATGTCAATGCTTAGTTGGATATTTGTAGACGAAATCATGCAAGTGAAAGGTTAATTCAAATTAAATCATAAAATAAATGTCTTGAAATAAAATAGCATTAAAAATTTGTTGTTTTTTCCAGTGTTAAGAGGAAGGTAGAAACTATTGAACAATATTAAACAGCAAATTAGGGGAATAGAAGATAAAGAAGCCATTAAAGAACCTTTCTAGTCATCCTATTCTGAACCACATTGCAATCAGAATCAGGGTCCCCATCACGAAGGACCTCATGGGAATAAAGTCCATGCTTCCCACAACACTCCTCACATTGCTTGTGGGTTTGATGCGACAGACTTGGTCTTTTTTGAGGGTATGGGTCTTTTTTGTATTTTTCGGTAGACACACTTGTGGTCTACTAGATGGGCTTGTGAGATGAGTGTCGATTTTTATTTTGAAGACTTTTGAGTATACACAGACTACGGTTTTGAATCAATTTTGGTGTCACAAATGTTGAATCAACTAATATTCGAAGTAGCACATTATGCACAATGAGAGAGGGCAAGAGCTTATGAAAATAAAGAAGTTGTTGCCATCAAATAGCCCAAATAATTTTTTTTGTGACTGAGTTTGCACCTCAATGTACATAATGTGTGTTTTTATTGAAAAAGTAAGCCAATATCTACCATACAAGCAAATTGCATCGTGCACCATGAAGCTTTGAGTTCCCTTGAAATATTTTTGTAGGATTCATCACCATATAATAGAAAATGTGAAACATCTCTTATGATTCGGGTTACTTGGAATAACGACTCTTGTTAGAGCTTTTTGGTAAACATGGACGTGTACATTCTCTTTTGGCAACCTTTTTATTTTTTATTTGAGTAGATTTTCCTTTATGTTTTTTTTATAGATTATTTATTTCAGCATCTAAAAAAGCTTCTCTTTCTAGCCAAAAGCATTTTTTAGTGATCAACAAGTTTCTCGCTGTGACATGTTTAACTTCGTATTGTGTTGTCCTATTTTTCCAACTTTGTTTCTTCCTTTTTGTTTGCGGTATTGGGGAAAATATGTGTTAGTTGTAGGGGGTAATAAGACTGACAGCCACCTCTAGTAATACTTGGTTAATCAGGCTGCTGTGCTAGGAAGCATGGACATGTCCCTTTAAGATTGGAAAAAGTACCCTTCAAAGCTTCAACTTTACTTTGTTCTCTGCACCCACAAGGCATGTGAAAGTATCCCGCCACAAGTCAATCAAAATGTTCCGAGACTCAAAACACAAAATTCACCTCATTACTAGAACTACAATATCAGATGCCTTCTTATCAAAAACCAAGTTAATGTAGGCATATTAAGGGAATAGGAAGGATATATTGCCCCATCTGATATATGCTTAAAAGAGAATGCAAAGTTATAATGTAGAAGGCAATTGAATTGGTTTACAATAA
>JABCMJ010002800.1:0-16137 GCA_014822125.1 Arbutus unedo
TAGGAAACACAAATAGAAAACACAAAACACAAAACATGAAGTGTTACCAAACAAGCCCTTAGTTGTTTGATTTTTAGAAGAGGGAAGAGAAAAATAGTTTCTGCAGGAAAACAAGGTGGAGTTTTTGGTTGACTGCTTTTTGTGATGGTGATGCTCTCTTGATTGAAAAATAAGAAATATTTACTTAATTTTATTATTTTCTTCACCATTTTTCTTTACAAACTAAACAAGTGAAAAACATTTTTCCTTATACTCTCTTTTCTTTGCTCTATACAACCAAACAAGGAAAAGAAATTAATTTCTTTCATAATTTTTATTTTAATTACTTTCTCTTTTTTTCTTTTTCTTTCTACAAGCTCTAAACAAAGCGCAACGAAATGCCCATCACCCAAACATAAAGCCCATATAAACCCATCTTCGCAGATCCACCCCTATTATCTCCGAGCCGCCTCCCCCCGCATCTTCTTCCACTGCTGTGTGAGGAAGACACCATGAAACGACCAGTTGATGACGTCGTCGGCGGTGGAACTAACGACTCGAAGAAGCCGGTATTCCTTACTAAAGCTCAGCGAGAGCAGATTGCCCTCCAGAAGAGGGAGGAAGAAATCGCAGAGCAGAAACGGCGCTCCGAACAGTTGCTACTCCATAACCGCCCTTCACTCGATTCAAAACCCCCCTCCTCCTCCGATCCAACACACGACTCCAATAGCCGCTCCAACCACCACTATCGATCCTCCCGCGACCATCGCGATTACGACCGTGACCGTGAACGCGATCGAGACCGCGAACGGGAGCGAGAACGAGAAAGGGAACGCGATTCCGAGCGACGGAATCGCGAGCGGGAGCGGGAGGAGGAGCAGAGGGCTAAGGAGCGTGCTCGTCTCGAGAAGCTAGCGGAAAGAGAGAAGGAGAAAGAGATAGAATCCATCAAGGAGCAATACCTGGGTTCCAAAAAACCTAAGAAAAGGGTCATCAAACCTAGTGAGAAGTTCCGCTTCTCTTTCGACTGGGAGAACACCGAGGACACCTCCCGCGACATGAATTTCCTCTACCAAAACCCTCACGAGGCTCGCCTTCTCTTTGGTCGTGGTTTCCGCGCTGGAATGGACCGCCGCGAGCAGAAAAAACTCGCCGCCAAGAACGAGAAGGATACGAGAGATGAGATCCGGAAGAAGGACGGCATAGAGGAGAAGCCCGAAGAAGCCGCTGCACAGAAACTCAAGGAAGAGGCTGCTGATTTGTACGATACTTTTGACATGAGGGTCGATCGCCACTGGTCCGATAAGAACCTCGAAGAGATGACTGAGAGGGATTGGAGGATTTTCAGAGAGGACTTCAACATATCTTACAAGGGTTCGAGGATTCCGAGGCCTATGAGGAGTTGGGTGGAGAGTAGATTGAGTGCTGAGCTGTTGAGGGCTGTGGAGAGGGCTGGATATAAGAAACCTTCTCCCATTCAGATGGCGGCTATCCCTCTTGGGTTACAACAGAGAGATGTGATTGGCATTGCGGAAACTGGTTCTGGTAAGACCGCTGCATTTGTTCTTCCCATGCTTACTTACATAACTAGGCTCCCTCCGATAACTGAGGAGAATGAGGCAGAGGGGCCTTATGCGGTGGTGATGGCACCTACTCGAGAACTTGCTCAGCAGATTGAGGATGAGACTGTGAAGTTTGCTCATTATTTGGGGATTAAAGTAGTTTCAATAGTTGGTGGGCAGTCAATTGAGGAGCAAGGGTTTAAGATTAGGCAAGGGTGTGAAGTAGTGATTGCCACACCTGGACGTCTTATTGATTGTTTGGAGAGGCGTTATGCTGTTTTGAATCAGTGTAATTATGTGGTACTTGACGAGGCTGATCGCATGATAGATATGGGTTTTGAGCCGCAAGTTGTGGGTGTGTTGGATGCAATGCCTTCGAGCAATTTCAAACCTGAGAACGAAGATGAAGAGCTTGATGAGAAAAAGATTTACCGGACGACTTATATGTTCAGTGCTACGATGCCTCCTGCTGTGGAGCGACTTGCTAGAAAGTACCTGCGAAATCCTGTAGTTGTCACCATTGGGACTGCAGGAAAGACAACTGACCTAATCAGCCAGCATGTTGTCATGGTGAAGGAGTCAGAGAAATTGTATAAGTTGCAGAAACTGTTAGATGAGCTTGGAGATAAGACAGCTATTGTGTTTATAAACACTAAGAAGTCTGCTGATTCCCTTGCCAAAGCTTTGGATAAGGCTGGTTATCGCGTGACAACTTTGCATGGTGGGAAGTCACAGGAGCAGAGAGAAATTAGTCTTGAGGGTTTCAGGGCGAAGAGATACAATGTATTGGTTGCAACAGATGTAGCAGGACGTGGTATTGATATACCTGATGTGGCCCATGTGATCAATTATGATATGCCTGGTAACATTGAAATGTACACACATCGCATTGGACGTACAGGTCGTGCAGGCAAGACAGGTGTTGCGACAACATTCCTTACTTTACACGACACTGATGTCTTCTATGATTTGAAGCAGATGCTCATCCAGAGTAACAGTTCTGTGCCCCCTGAATTGGCAAGGCACGAGGCTTCAAAATTCAAGCCGGGATCTATTCCGGACAGACCACCTAGGCGAAATGACACAGTGTTTGCTCCCTGAAGCAGCGGTTAGCTGTGCTTCAAGACTTTGGTCACTGCTACATACCATGAAGCCAGGAAGTGAGTTTGTTTTAAAATACAAGCAAGTAGAATGTGGTAGTAAGAATGAATGAATGTGCTGAAAGTGGCGTTGACAATTTTTTATTGTCTTTTCTTCTGTTTCTGTAATGCTATTAGGAACTATTAACTTGGAGGGCCTCCGTAGTTTTATTACTCTAGGATTTGTATCATCATTTCTAGTTACTTTTTCATGATTTTATGTAATAGTATCATCTGTATTTGATGAATTTTGCCTGTTGACTTTAAAGTTAATTGCCATGCGGCATTGCTTTTCATTGAATTATGCATGTACAATTTAAAGTTAAACTATCATTCTGTATAACTTTTAGAAAGTTCTAGCGTGTCCGCAAATTATTACTTTTTTTTATGTGTTAGATCCCGATTGGTCGTTCTATGCTTTTGTTACTGCAATGTGGTCTGATGTACACAGGCTAATAGAGCCAGTGCTCCCTTTTCTCAGTTTTTGAGTTTACTTGTCGTCTTAGCAGTCTGTGTTTGTGTGACAAAGTACAAGTTTAGAAGTTTTTGTGTCACTTTATTTATTGTCCTCCTTGCAGTTTTATTCTAAATACGAATCCAACTTCCAAAAGGAATATTCGATTGGGTGGATGCGAGTTTTGAAAATCTTATATTAAAGAAGCTTTCCATGAATTGTAAGCATGGTCACCACACAAATGGAGCTAAGGGGAGTATTAGTTGGGTGAAATTGCTATGATTTATTTTATAGGATGTACCTAGGCTTTATGTTTGCTAATACTTCTGATAGATGGATTAACTCTTAAGATTCACATTTGAGGGAATTTTTTTTGGTTTTAGGTTAAATTGTATAAATTATTAACACAAAAGTGTGTATTTTAACTTGATATGTAGGCTCTGAGGACTGAAACCCAAAGTCTGGTGAAACTTTCTCTTGAGTTTTCCAATTTCACTCTACAGGGAAATGGAACCGAGTAGAGTTGAATGGGTTGGAATAGAGTTCAGGTTATCATGAGTACTGTGTGGTCACCACTTTTAAGTTGTACATAAAGTTTCATAGTTAGAAGACAAGTTGTATTGCATGTTGGATGCAGACCCGACAATGTATAATAGACATGTCCGTCCATGAGCAATGTGAAGATTATTGTGTGCATAGAAAAGGTGAGATTGAGAAGGGAGGAATTGTGGCCCATAATGTGCATAGCGTAGGGACATGAATGTGTTATGTGCATGACCAAAGATCGAACTGGATATTGTGGATGTATGTCTAGGAGTCTAATGCTAAATCTAAAATCCTGATGGAGATCTGGCTGATAAAGGGTATCTAATGGGCTACGACAAGTCTAATAAATGAAAGACAACCTTGGAGGAGTTGGAAGTGTGGAGAACATATGTAGAGGGCTTTCTTCAATGAGCACTGTGAACTTGTTCATGTGCGTGGAGAGGGAACAAGGAATAGAATTGGATGAGTCCAATTTTATCTGGGCAGACCCTGGGAGTATTTGTTTCCCTTTTCTAGCAAGTAATGTAATAGATCTCATGCAAAGTTTGACCCTCAAAAAGGGAGTAAGTTTTTGTTCAAAACCTTTTCATGTGAAAGTCCTTGTTACCAACGTTATTTCTTTTTTCTGCATACGTAACACAAACATTAAAATCTTCTATGAAATCCAAGTAGAAGAGGATAATAACGATCGAAGTTAAGTCTTACAGTGTTCGTTTACACTTGTGAACAGAAGATGGTCTGGGTTGTATTGCAATAATATTAGAGTCCTTTGTATTTGAGCGAGCCCTGTTGGGGGCAGAATTGTGGTCAGTTCTTAGCAATGTTGTGTTTTTCACCTTGCAGGTTTACTTTGTTGGCTATCTAGTCTAACAATGGTTCCTGCAAGCTAAAAGTAGGCATCTGTTCGTACAAACTGTTGCTCGAATGTCTGAAACAGGTAAGCATGTGTCCTAGTTGTTTCTGCTTTTACTTTCCCCTTAATTTATTTGCATTGAAGTTACATTCTTGCTTTGTGACTTCTTACTGCAGCTTGTTATGTGAATTGAAAACAAATCTTGGTATGTGTCATGGTTCTAAAAGCTGCTAGGCACTAGTCGGGGAGCAGAGGGGCACCTAGCGCCTAGGCAGACTAGTCGGGGACTAGGGATTGGTCAGCTTTTGTAGTGTTTGTAAAAATATTTTCCTGCCTTCCCCAATGGTTGAGTAAGAAATTATATAAGATTATGAATAAATGAATTTAGGCTAAAGTAACTATTAGAAATAAAAAATTAAGTAGTAACAAATCGTTAGTCCGAAAAAAGATAAATGTTCAAAGTTAAAATCAAATGAAATTAAGAAATTAATACCAAGGTTTTTAGAGGCGAAGGCGCATAGTGAGGTGGTTGACATCTCATGAGGCAAGGCATAAGCCTTTGGAGTTTCTTTATTATATTTATAAAAAATAAAACTAATTATAATACCTTAAAAAATTACTGAATAAGAAAATAGAGTAAATAAAATTCTCGAAAAAAACATGATAAGGCATAAAAACATAGTGCATTAATAGATGAAAACCTTTGAAGGCCCTCTTAACTCTATAAATAAAAAGCATGAGACAATGTTCAATAATTTAAACCCAAAAAATACCTTTCTTCCTTCCCTGCTTTGAGGCCTTTGCCTTTAGTGTCTGGACGCCGTAGGCATACGCCTCTATCTTCGATGCGATAGCCTTTGTGGTTCGACATCCTAAAATATATGCCTAGGGGTATTCATGGTGCCCCTTGCCTCAAGGCGAGCCTCGAAAATGTTTTTGAGCACATTGATTAATACGTAAAATCCCAAATAGTCAACCATTATGGACTTAGGTTATATTTTAAACCACATAGTTTCAAAAGAAATTTAATCTACCTCGACTTAAAATTTTTTTTTTTATAAAATGGCCACCTAGGCTGACTATCAACTAGGCTGCCTAGGCCGACTAATCTTAAAACCAACTAGTTGGCCTAGGCCGAGTAATCCCCGCCTAGGCCAATTAGTTGCTGACTAATCTTAATGTTGTGCCTAGACCTAAAGTCAAGGCGGCACGGCATTGTGTAGCGCCTGGGTGCCTCCTAGGCCAATTTTTTGAACACTGGTATGTACATTGTCTTTGTCACTTAGCTGTGCTTTTCCTATTTATTTTATTACAGTTATGCTACCCAAGTTGTGGAGCCCCAAGTAGTATTTTTAGTTTACATTGATGTAGTGCCTTGCTTTTAAAATTGCTGGAACTTCTTTGACTAGTTGTAGTTGCAAAGGATCAGAGCTTCAGTGACTTAATAGCTCTTCTTAATCTGAACTTTTCAGTTTCATCTTGATTGTCCCTACTAAGAACGTCTTGGCATTTTTTAATCTTTTTGGGCATTTCTTGTGACTATTTCTCCTTTTGGGCTTCCTCGAAGGTGGGGATAAGAGCTTCAGTACCTTATAAGCTTTTCATGTCTTTTGCTCTCCGGGTACAAGAATCCTTGGTGTTGATGAGAAAATGGAGGACTTACAAAGAGATCCTGGACCACATCCAGGAAAACAGATAAGGAATACCCTTGACAAAATAAGCAATATTCAAAGTGAACGTAAATAATAGCTGACATGTACATCTAAATTACGTCATCTGTTACAGATTCTGGACATATCCTGGAAAAATAGGGGAATATCTTTTGCTTCATGACCTGACATGTACATCTAGGTTACACAAACTATTGTACCAAATTGTAGCATTCTCATCATCATCCCATACTAATCAATAGCTCCAGGGTGTTTCTAGGGAACATCACAATTCAAATTTTTTGGCATCTTTGCCACATTATGCTTTTCCCCATCATGCAACACGTTTCTGTTTTCATTATCACTTAGGGAATCGTCCTATTTTCTTCCTTCTAAATTTGTTTGATAAGAGCTGTTAAGCCACCCTCCTGACCATGTAGATCCACCGTGTAGACCAAATTATCGATGGGACTTTGGTGGGATTGGGATGTAGCCTAAATAACCCATCAATACCAATGATCAACATCCTTCTAAAGAGATTGACATGAGGGTTTGAAAGCCTTCTACCAATCTACGTGCTTGAGCTACAATATAAGCCCTTCCATTTAATTGTTTGCATATTTGCATCATATTTGCGTATTTGAAGCATGGATACAGATACATGATACCATATGATATAGATACCGCGATGTGAGAATATCTAAAAAGATACAATACTGGTACTGCTAGGATACGTTAAATTAAAATGTAGTTGTATAAGATGTTGGTAAATAATTGTATTTTCTTTATGCTGTTTTGAAGTTTAATGGGTTACTTGTTTAATTGTTAAAATTCGAAGATATAAAAACACGTATGACACAATAAGAATATTCAATAGACTACAATAAATGATGATATTATTTCATTTGACTACATCTTTCTCTGTAAAAAGTAAAGTAAAATGTGAAAAATGCATACTTTTTTTTTTATTCCATATAATTTTACTATAATATTATGCAAGATGTGTCACAATTTTACTTTCATAAAAGTTTTGGATACAAGATCTAAATTATCCGAAAAGTATCTGATACCTCAAAACTAAAAATAACTTTTATTATATTATGCATATTTTTGGGATATGTATCTGTAAGTATTGGGCGAGTATCAGTATTCGATACGTTTATGACTCCCATCTAGAAGTATCCGTGGTTCATAGGTTTGAACATCAAAAAATACCTTATTTGGTTCCCAGCCTACCTAAATCCTTGTCTATGCAGATGAGAAAAAGTAGAAGCACATCATACATGCAGTCAGTTCCCTTGTCATCAAACAATTAGGTCCTTTCACCTCCTTTTGCTTAATGTGTATTGAGTCCCCCCCAAATTCCTAGCGAATCCTGGGGTAAAGGAGAGAAGATAATATGACCACACTTCTTGTTGGCTATTAGATTATCACTTGTTTCCCTTCATATAAAGAGTTTATTTCGGAGTGAATTTTCACCTTCGGATTGCCCAAAACAACACCTTCAACTACCACCATTTTAGTGTCGGTGTGAATCCTTGGCTGATTTCAGCTCATGAGTAACCTTTGTTGGTCACTTTCTATTTTCGACTGAGGGTTATTGGCTTCAATTAAATGCTGGTGACAATTTAACTCCAACCTAGGAGGGTCTCCTTGTCCTTGAGCTTATCCTTGTGTATCTAACATCATCTTCTTTTTTCAAGTCATCTTTGGATGAACTGTATAACCTTTCAGCAGTCTCTTATTAGGGTGGAAAGCCTTGTCTCCTGCATGTTGCTCGACTAGAAGCCCACTCGTGCTGGTGCTACTAGGATGTACCTAAACGATGTCGTTACCCCCCTGCAGGTTGTCATATGAAGCATATTAGTCTATGCTAAGCCAGGTTGTCATATGGAAGCATATTGGTCTATGCTAAGCATCTTCAGTCATTCTTTCAATTGAAGTCCCTGGAAATGTTTAGTAGCAATGGTATGGAATTTAGTTGTTGAAATTGGAGGTTTTAAAAGTGACAGTGCAAATAATGGTAAGGCTTCAGCTTGCTCTCCTTTTACGTACTTAAATTTCAAACACTTTCGTGGCTAGGGTTATCTGAACAGCATATCTTTCTATTTGTACATTTCAAATGTTAGCCTTTATCTGCTGTACCCTCCGGTAAGTGTAAACGTGAACAGAGACATGACTACAGCACATTAGAGGTGATGTTTCATTTGGTTTGGCCACATTATATGGTTAAATGACTGGTGGATTGATCGTCAGAAATATAGAGGGAACATTGAGTATATAAATGGGGATGAGATGTAATGTTAATCCTGTGATTGTGTCTCTCGGTCTGTCTATGGGGCTCATCGGTAATGATCTGATAGGCATATCTGTTTGATGTTTAGCAGCTGCCGTGGATGGATGAGATGAGCTGGGGTGGGTTTGGGAAGCTACCTCAGCGTGAATGACACTCTACTCCCTTACATTATGAGTGCTGATGAAATTGAGCAAAAGAGCCCATCTCAGCAAACAGCCTGCTGAATAACAGCATATTATTCAGCTATATGATTCTACTACACTAATGGGTTCTTTGGTAAGTGGTGCATAGGCAAAATATAGCCATGTGGAGGTGTCTCCTACGGCCACAAACGGCAGATAATAGGGCTAATGTGATAAAGTACACGTGGGTCTCCTATTTCTGCGGGGCCAAGGGTTTGTTGCAACGTATGACTTGTGAGAGCTGACGACGAAAAATGTAAATGTGGTTTCGTGGAGTAGGTTTTATAGTGCATATATGGAAGACACTCTTTTTGCCAACCGATGTTTAATATGGTGGTGGAAAAAGATGGAGATGGGAAACATTTGAAGATTAACCAACGTAAACTAAACAGGATTGTTAAAATGATGCCAAACACCAATTGAGTCTCTCTGTGAAATTTCTGAAAATGACAAGAAATTTGTTGAGGAACTTTTTGGGCAATCATGGAACAAACTCCTAAAGAGAGGTAAAACAATCGGTGGATTTTCGCTCTCCAACTAATGATGATGAACTGCACCATAACTTCCTCAAAGTTTTTTGCCTCAAAATGGATGAAAAGATTAACAGAAAATTCTAATAATATTGATCGAGTCAGTTATCAATAGAAGATTGATGAAGTATTCCAGGGGATAGAAGGTCACGATGCAAAATTTGGGCAAAAGCGTTTAATCTGCGGCATGCCGTATAGGAGGTAAGATGTCATAATTCAACAAATTTGGACAGCTTTGAACCCCCATGGTATGCTAAGAATTTGTTGGATCATTGCTTCTTTTCTCCTGTAATAATTCATCAATCATCAGTCGACATCTTACTTTATTCAACATTATTATAATTTGCCGATATCCTTTCATCATTTTTGGGCCAAAAACGTTCGTTTGTTTACAAGTCTTTCTTAGGGTAAAATGCACTGACCTCTCCTGAGGTTTTGACAATTGCAGGGATCTTTTACACTTTATAAAATAGTAGACATTTTTTTTTACCTTCCGTTAGAATTTGTCAAATTATGATCTGGAATTTTAAAAATGGCCTTCTGATGTCTAGAAAATTGGAAGAAATTTTTAAAGAATTGATTTTTAACTATTAGACATAATTTTGCGTTTAAAGTGGAAGAAATACACTTCACACATTTTCTTTCTTTTCTCAACTTCAAGTATTAAAATTCTCTAATCTGTATTAATTTTTTTTTGTATTTGTTAATTTTGTGTTTAATTTTTGTAAATTATTAGTTCTTTTTAATGAAAGGAATCTGAAAATTAAAAAATTATGTCTACAAACTAAAAATAATTTACTAAAGACGAAAATAATTCAAAAAGAATTGATTTTTTGGATTATTTTTGTTTTTTCAGAATTTTTTAGTTTTCAAACATAACTTTATACTTTGTAAAATTTCTCGTCGAGACAAATCAATAATTTACAAAATAAATTAATACACCATAAATAATTGCAAAAAAAAAAAAAATCGAACAAGGACAAATGAAATCGAGTGTTAAAGTTAGCAATGGTACTTCAAGTAAAGTTTCACATCCATTGACATGAGCAATTACTTACAAACAACCAAATGTAACCAATGTTGCTATTTTAAGTTTGATAACAATTTGTGTAGAGATCTAGCATTTAACTTGCATGTTACAAAGTTCTCCAAGAAACAAATAGAAGGCGTTTGTTGCAATACTTTTTGTTGAGCATGTGTATATAGTTTTCTAATGATGCACCACTTGGATTATTTTTGTCCTTAGTTAATTTTTTTTGGTACTTGTCTATTTTGTGTCAATTTATTTTGTAGACAATTGATTCATCTTGACAATAGATTTTAAAAAAGCATAAACTTATGTTCGAAAGCTAAAACAATTCACGAAAAAACAAAAAATAATTTAAAAAATCAATATTTTTTGGATTATTTTCATCTTTAGTTAACTTTGTTTCAGTTTTTATACATATTTTTTTTCATCAAGACAAATTAATAATCCACAAAAATTAGATGCAAAATCAATTAACTCAAAAAAAAAAATTAAATAAATATGAGAGGGTTTTGATGCTTGGAGATGAGAAAAGAAAGAGGGATGTGTGAAGTGTTCTGGGAGAGGAGAGGGTTCTTTAAGGATTTTGTCCACTTCTTTAGACATTAGAAGGGTATTTTTGAAATTTCAAATCATTAATTAGAACATGGATGATATTTGTGGAAGTCTTTGCATTTTTTTAAACTACAGGAGAGGTTCTTGCAATTGTTAGAAACCTTAGAGAAGGTCGTATTTTACCTAATTTCTTATCATTTTCGATAATTTCATAGAAGGATCGTTTTCTCGTCATATAAAGATGTGCATCAAAATTGTTTATCCAAAGATGTATATTGACTATCTGCAAGTATTTCGTGACTCTCAATTAGTCATCAAACATTTAAATGGTCAGTACGAAGTCAAAACCGAAAATTTGGTATTTTATAACCGAAGGCCCAAACATTTGATTTCTTAATTTTAAGAAATTCATGTTAACCATGTGTCAAGGTCTGACAATGGTAAAGCAGGTGCATTGACAAATTTATTCGCATCCTTAACTTTTCCCGAGTAAAGAGATGTTTAAGTTACAGTTGGCGAGCGACATAATTGCCTCCCGCAATTGATAACATTGAAGAAGTTGAATCTACAAATGCAGTCACTATTTGTGAGATTGAAAAAGATATTTGTTGGCATCAATTATTCATTCACTATTTTCTACATGGAAGATTGCCAATTGACCCAAAGAAAAAAGTTGATATAAGGCGTCGAGGTCTTCGATTTGTTTATTTAAATAATATCCTCTTAAGGTGTTTGTTAAAGGAAGAGGCAGCTCAAACTCTTTATGAAACTAACAGTAGAACTTGTGGTGCACACCAAGTTGGTCCTAAAATTGTTGCTTAATTGAGATAGTTAGGTTATTGTTGGCCAATAGTGGTTCACGATGCTATGAAATTTTTTAAAACATGCAAGGTGTGTCAACTTCATTGAGATTTTATACATCAACCTCAACAATCTCTTCATCCTAGCATTATCTTGGCCTTTTGAAACGCAGGGTTTAGATGTCATGGGTCCATTTAAACCTTCATCGAATAAGTTAAGTGACATGTCTCAAGAAATTTTATAAATGTTGATTAAATAAATTGTCAATAATTTATTTTAATTTAATCAACGGATATCTGTAATCTTAATGTGGGGAGATAAATAAGTATTTAATAACATGAAGCTCAAAATATAATTTTGAGATACCAGAAGAGAATGCAATTATAATTCTGCAATGATATGAATTATAATTTATGTAATTCGGAATTAATCTGGGTTAGATTAGGAATCTCCAATTATATAGGAAGCCCATCCCATACTTGTCCTGAGGGTCCCTATCGTTGCATATATATACACCACTATGCCTTTTAGGTCAGATACAACTTAATATTCAAAATATTGAGAGAACTTTTATGAAGGCAAGGAGATCACGTTTTTGAGTCCACACTCAATTCGTGATCAAGGTATAATAGGATTACGGTAGAAGATCTCGAGATCAATTGAGCAAGATCATTCCAGTCGTGCTCATACTTTGATCAGGATCAAACTGTGAAGGTTGTCAAGATCAAACCAGAGAGATCTCGAAAGTATCAACCCTAGTTCTGCCTAATAGGGTTTTATATTGTTTTGTTGTATAATTTGTGCACGTTCATCCCTGGATCTCATAAATTGATCCCTAACACAATCAACCAAGTGTGCTTCAGAAAGAAGGATTTAGAGACACCATAAGGCATCAATGCTTCATAATTCATTGCACCGGTGCTTACCCCTTGTGATTAGAATTTAGACGATGTAGAGAAGCCTTTGCACTAGTGCCTCCAAAACATTAGCACCAGTGCCTCTCACTTGTAGCAAAATATAAACAATTACAGAATAGTCCTAGCACCAATGCCTCAAAAACCATTGCACCGGTGCATTCTCTTTCCAACAGAACCCAGTGAGATACAAAAGGGCTAAGGCATCGGTGCTTCAAAAATATTTTCACCGGTGCATCGTGGGACTTTTCGAAGAAAATGTTGGGGTATAAATACCCTTCACTGGGGGTATTTAAAAAAAAACACATTTCAAATACAAGAGAAAGGGGAATAGTTACCCTCCCAAGGACCAGTTCACCTCCCTGTTCAATCTCTCTTTTCCTCGCCAACTGTCACTCCCCCTCCACCATCATCACCCTTCGGCGACTACCACCGCATAGTTCTCTCTATCTCTCTATCCCTCCCCCTTGCTCTTCTATCCCTCTCGTTCGATTATGGTGAAAAGGAAAGATCTTGGTATCTCTATTTGGGAACCTAACCCTAATACTACCAAGACTCGAGTTAGAGGAACATGAATATGATGATGATGATCCCATTTGGGACAAACTTGAGAATGCTTCCATGGCCATACCCAAGGACAAAGGGAAATCTTCGATCACCCCTACCTCTAGGTTGAAATCCCCATTGAAACCTAAATCTAAACCTTCACCCAAGTCTAAAACCCAGAGGGGTTCAAAATAGAAGAAACAAGGGGATGAAGGAGGGTCGAGGAGTAAGAAGCAGAGGATGGTAGAGGAAGAGAAAATGAAGCAAAAAGAGCGGGAGGCCAAATGTTAGAAGAGATCACCTGTGAATGCCAAGTTTCAAAATAGAGTTTGATAGTGGGAAACCTCACTGTCCGAAAATTAGACCAAAGGAAGTTGAAATGATTTTTTAAAGTGGTTCTGGGGTACATTCATGGAATGGTAGAAACATTTTACAAAAATATGAGAATAAAAAATCTTGAGACCGCCGAGCCCCAAATTGCAGCAAGTGTACGAGGGGTGAATGTGGGGATCACCGCCGAGTGGATTTCTCATTATTTGGAGTGCCCCATCTCCTATCCGAATACTGTGTTTATTCCAAGGTATGCATTTTATCTAGCTGGGTTTGACGGTAGACTATTTGCTCAAAAGGTATTGGTAAACCCGGGGGCGTTCAAAGGTCAATTCTCACTGGGAGCTTTGAAAGAAGAATGTTGCCTTTTGAACAAAGTGGTTAAGTATAATATTTATCCTTTAGCAAGCGAAAAAAGGGTGCCACTGCAGACAATAGCATTCATGTACTCTTTTATAGAAGACAAGGTGATTGATTTCGGCATGTGCTATTTCAAGGGACAGATTACTTTCGACGAAGGCAAGTGGGAATGCAAACTATATTTACCCAGCCATGATTACCCATTTTTGTTTACGACATAAAGTGTCTAGGAGAGCAGGTGACAAGATGATAGACGGAATACCGAGGCTGATTACCAAGGCTTTGAAAGCCAAAAGCCGAGCTTTGTCCAAACCAGGTATATATGCATCTCCCGAAATCCAAAAACCCAAGAACAATGGAATCAAATCCTCTTCCAATGCCAAAACCTAATCCTAAACCAACAAACCGACATGCAAAAGCAACAAACCAAAATGGAGAGACAAATTCAAAAGTGCTTGAAAATTTCAAGGTTCACTTTCAAGCGTGTAGGAGAGTTGGCTTGGAAGCGATTCGAGGAGAGTTCTAATGATGACGGGGATGAGGATGATGATGATGACGAGGGTGATGATGGAGAGGGTAATGATGGGGATGAGGATGATAATGATGATGTTGAGGAGGGTAATGTAGAGAAAGAAGAAGAAGAATGAGAAGGAGAGAGTGAGGAGGAAAGGGTTACTATTGGACATGAGCCTTGTAGGAAGGCCACACACGACACAATAGAATTGAAAGATGTAAAGACCCGACCCATAAATGGAATGATAAGAGTACAAGTCGAAAATTAATTGTAGATTGAGAGACTTAATTGAGAATTATTATAATTTAGTTTAGTTTTGAGATTAATACTAATTTGAGGGACCTATGATGTAATTAAACCTAGGTTGTAACCTAAATATTAAGGAGTGCATACACTAGATTATTTTACATGAAGAGATGTGCGGCAGTCGTTAGAAGTTTTTTGGCAGTGCATGGTTTAGGTGGCTGAGGTTTGGAAAGCTCAGCTGGACACCTCACATGAGAGGTGTCAAGCCATGAAATGCCTCTGATATTTTTAAAAACTCAAAGCAGCTTCCTAAAACCATTTCTACGATCAGAATTTCAGAGCTACAGAGAAAGAAAAAGAGAGAGAAAGGAAGTGAAGCTTTGATTGAAGAAGATAGTGGTAGGAGAAAAAGGAAACCATAGCCAACCATTGTGAAGTTTGGAAGTTGAGATTGAGCAACAAAGGTATAAATTTGACCTCTATTTTACTGAATTAGGACCATAGAATGATGATTTCAACTATTTTGGGGGTTATTGTGGACCATTAGAGTTTATAGAATCAAAAATGGAGAAAATTGGGCTCTAGTTCGTAACTGAGCAGTGGCCGGTCGACCAGTCGACCATCCCCGGTTGACCACCCACCCCAGTCAATTGCCCCTGTAGCCGGTCAACCGGGCAGATGAACAAAATGGAAATTTGCATGGTTTTCAATGTTTAACCTATCAAATGACTTGGATTCCTAGTTTATTATAATAAGAGGCATTTTGGGGAACCATAATTAGTGAACACAAGATCCTGAGATCCTTAATACCTAATAGAATCGACCTCCGGTTGTAACTGGTCAGTCTCCGGTTGACCGCCCCTATTGTCCGGTCGACCGGATGTAGACCAGAATGGAATTTCATTTGGTTTTGGATGAATATGATATGTTAGGCCTTATTTATCTAGCTTAACATTATAAGAGGGACTTTAGGGAGATTTAGTAGCAAACCCGAGGTTTCGAAACTTTCGATTAAATCACGAGGTCAAGTAATAGGAAAGTGGACATGATTAGACCATGAGAATGATAGTTTAAAAGCTACCTTGCACTTAATGATAAGTTATTGAAATTTATGATGATCTAACTATAGGAGATCAGATGTACGGTGAACATTGATTGAAAGAGTTTTTACAATACTTGGCTAAAAAAGTGAGTTCAAGCATACGATGTTTCCTTGTAGTTCGTTAAAAGCATTCAAAGCATGTGATATCTTCAATATATGAATTAAGGGATGTCTTGAGCATGTTTACAATTGAAAACTTGTGACTTTGATAAGCCATGTAAAAAACTAAGGAATATGGATGGAATACGTGAATTAAACATCCAAACGATACCCCGGTCCGCTAGGGGATTGGAATATAGCGAGATGAGGAATTGGGTGGTTACCGTGGCTACTGCAGTTATGTGGTTGACGTCATACCAAGAATATATGAAAAGTGGGTCGCTCCCACCTATGAATAATTGGTAGGCGTTGGACTATTAAATTTGGAAATGAAAACTTGACATTTCATACTAAAAGAAGATGAAATTAATTGTTGCTTCTTATGGCTTTAACAATGACTCATGAAATGCCTTATATTGTTGATACTCATACTGTTGCTTTTTGATAGAATTA
>JABCMJ010002801.1:0-22642 GCA_014822125.1 Arbutus unedo
ATTAACCCACTTATATTATTCTAATATTCTAACAGATGAAAAGTGAGGTGAGAAGTCAAGTGGACTCTCCCACTGTGGTTGCCAAAATGTGGAGTCTGGAATCTAAATTGGACTTCTCAAGGGATTCTCGTGGACCTTTGGCTGAATCTACAAAACACTCAACATTAAGTTAGTGCTGACCTGGGTTACGTCTCCAGCGGGCACTCCGGTGATCAAGTCAGCCTTTAGAAATGAGTAAAAGAAATAAGAGTAATGAAGCTAGTGAGAGCATCTGTGTGTACCTGAAATAAGTGTGCCCTTGGAGTATTTATAGAGTGAGAACCCAACTGTCTGCTTGAGACTTTGGCCGAGAATGTAGCGCCGTAGTTCAGATATCACGGTGATCTCACCACGTGTCGCACATCCGTGCGGATCGGATGGCACGTCTGTCATAATCCAGATTTTTAATACATTAAAAATTGAAACTTTAATCCTTTCTAAATAATTAACATATGTTTATTTGTAATTAAACACTTTTCATTTATTGTTTTTCCTAATAGATGGTTAAGATCCCACGCGTACATGCGTTGTGAGGAAGCGAGATACACTGGATGATTTACCTTTCGTCTTCAGTTTCCAGCCTTGTAACCTCTAAGGATTTATGGTCAGATTTTATGGTAACATTATGGGGTTTATGGGTGTTGATTATGGTGAAATAATGGTATATAATTATCGGGTGAAATGGGTGGCTTATATAGATTGGTGCCTTAGGGTGCTACAAGAATCCAATAATTTTCTTCCTTATTTTTCACATCTACAACAATAGAGATTAGAGGAAAGTTGGAGAAAGAGAGAGAGAGTGTGTGTGAATTCTTGAGAGGGAAGAGAAGTGCCGTCGAACACCAAAGTCTTCCCAACTCTCTCGATTTCATGTTTACTAATGAATTGCGTACCAATTTGTCTTTGCAAGATGAAATCCAGTAAAAACTAATATATCACATCATAAATCACGTGTTTAAAGTAAAAAGTATAGGATTACATACCTACCACCCTTTGAAATCATGATTAAATGGATGTCTTGTAATTTATATGGATGAATTTGACATGTAACTCCCTGTATTTCTTTAGACATATTTGGTAGATTTTGTTTGATGCTAGTCATGTGATCGATAGTTTTTTTAAAATCTATCTAGAGAAATTTATCTCTAATCCCTAGTTGATTTATTGTTGTTCTTGCAAACACAACACCGCATGCCTCGAATCCCTTGTTGCTCATAACTTGAATAGGTCCAAGTGGATAAGCTAAGATAAGAAATCAAATGAAAAATAATTCTTTTCATTCTACTTGTTGCTCATCAAAGGTGTAGGAATGATTTTATTATTATAATTTGCTTTTAGCTTCAATTCCTAAGAATGGCCATCGCTCGCATAAAAACTCCAAGGCTACCTTATTTGGTATGAAGCTAGAGGGTACTTATTGTGTTGGGTTTCTTGTTTGCAATTCATGTTTTAATTTTAGCCAATCTTTAGAATTCAAGGTTCCATGTGACTAGTAAAGTTTGATAAGTAAAAAGAAAATTACATAGTCTTGTAATATGTATTAAGATGTCATTATAATTAAGAAAACATCTATGATTGAAAGCTGTTTTTGTATAAATTGCTTTGTTAAGTTCTAATGTTGGAGATCTGAAAAGAATTGAAAATGAGTATGATATAAGTTCTAATGATGCGGATTTGAAAAGAATTGAAAATGGATTTGATAATCAATCATAAACATTAATTCCAAATTACCTAGCTATGTTAGGAATGCCCAAAGTTAGTTGTTTAAGGACAAAACATACGTATAATGGTTAGAGATTTTTAATATGGTTTTTTAAAAGGCTTAATTACTCGGACACCCTCTAAACTATCATTTCCTTAAAAAAATTGTGTATCACTATCACCCCCTAATCTTCTTTAGTGTGCCACTTTAATCCGTTCCGTTAGTCTCCCATGAGATTTGTAAACGGAAAAGTAATTTCGGACAGAAAAGGTACGAGAATAAGTCTAAAATGCCCTTTAAAGAGCCCTAAACCAACACACAATCACTTTGTTTTATCTTTCATAAATCAGTAGCTCTCTCTCTCCCTAAACCCAAAATCCCTTCTCTCTCTATCTCTTCATTTTTGGGACACACTCAATTTGAAGCCAAATCCATACTTTATCTCCATCTCCACACTATTCTCACGTTTCATGCTCCTTGAAATTCCATTTCCCCAACTCCCCCAACCACCATCGTCAGCCCCCAAGAAAAGGTCAAAACAATTTCACTAGGAGCAATGAATGAATTCCTCCGACACCAACCATCTCGATCGGATATGTCAAATCCCGCAATACCGTAAACCAACCTTTTTACTTCCATCTCTATACATGCAATTGCAAATATGAGATTTCCTACCTTTTTTCTTATTAGAATTTTCGAATTGGAGTAAAATGGAAGAAGTGAACGGAGGAATTACCTCTAATTTGAAATTTTGAGTTGCTGCTCTTGAGTTGCTTCGCTTCCCTGCTCCAAACTTCTTTTAATTCGATCAGGAATCTCTGAGATTCGTACATGTATTCTTGTTTAAATTCATGTGCCTATATATGTATATGGAGAGAGTGAGAGAGAAGGGCTGAGTTTAGAGAGAGATTTTTTGTGTAGGTTCCAATTATGTGGAGAATGCAACTGTACTTGGGACACCACCCCAATCGTCCTTCAGTGTCTTTCCTTCCTCGTCGCCAATAACTCTTTTATTTTCGTCGGAGATCGGTTCGCAGCTGTGGTAACATCAATGGGCGGTGGCTGGAAGGACAGATGGGTGTTGGAGCTCTAACCAATTCTAGCTGGTTACGATGTATCTAGAGGTGAAAGAATCGGGTTTGGATTGGAGGATTGGGACATCCAATTGTCCAAATTCGGTCAAGGCCAGTCACTTTTCCGATGGATGTTAGAAATTAAACATAAAACAAGTATATATGTCTAGGACAATTAGGTCTTTTTGCTACTTCAGAGTTTGTGGGACCATGAATTTTATTACTTTAGGGAGTAACAGTGATACGAAATTTGTTGAGGGGGTGAAAGTAATTCTCGGTGATAGTTTAGGGGGTGTCCGAGTAATTAAGCCTTTTTTAAAAAATATATAGAGAGAAGTTCAATAACCCAACCCACCACTTGACTTTACAGTTGAACAAATTATCGTTTTTTTTCTTCTTCTTTGGGTAGGCAATTGACTGGTTGATCGACAAATTGGGATCCTATGAATTGTATTGTATGATAATCATTATTGTATAATTCATTGAATGAAGGAAGATTCACTTGTTCGAGACATACCACGTACTCACCCACACTCGCACAAATATATACTGTATTTCGGCTGTGATATCCACAGATTCGGTGGAATCCATACCATACTATGATGTTCTAATTTCTTTCACTGTCATTATCATGCTATTAGACTATTGTCTTGTGCCGTTGGGCAAGTGTTGCGTGATTATGAAATTATGATTTAGTGTAGGCACAACTATTATTTTGTCTGATTTTTCGTGAAAATAACCTAACTGAACATTTAAAGAAAACTTAGTCTATACGTTAGGGACATTGGACATTGTCTCGTATGACACCCAAATTTAGGAAACGAATGAAGATTGTGTGGTTGTTAATATGTGGATATTTGTAGAGACAAGAAAGAAAAATGTAAATAAAATTGAAATGGTGTCAACTTAGGGATCGTTTGGGATTTCGGTGAGTTTCTTTTGAGGTGTCGTCGAGGTGCTGAATGATCACGATACGTTGAATTGTGCTTGAGGTACTGGATGGTCTAGATGTGTTGAACTATACTTGATGTGCTGGACAATCTAGATGCGTTGAACTGAACTCAGTGTGCTAGACGATTGTGATGCATTATAATGTACCTGATTAGAGTACTATATGGTCTTGACGCGTTGAACTGTACTTGGTGTGCTGAACTGTCTTGACGTGTTGAACAGTACAAGAATTATGTTCTGGGTTCGATTCTCGAGGTGGGTTGAATTTCCATTAGCCGTCGAGCCGAATTGTTATGGGTTTGATTCCCAGGGCGTCGTCCCATTTAAGAGGAAAAGAGAAAAATTCATAATTTATCTACGTGTTATTTTACTATGATTGTTATTTCGGCATTTGTTATTAATGTCGTTCAGTTACTTTTGTATATTTGTTATACGTGTTATTATCTTTGGGTTCAATTTTTTGGTTATAATTTTCTACTGAGTTTCATTACTCATTGGAGCAATTTTCTTACCTTTGGCATTTCGTGCGAGCATATGGAGGTGTCTCCCAATCAGGAAGAGTCAGATGATGAAGGTGGATAGTTCAACAGGACCGAATTGTTGTATCATTAGAAACTCTGAATTTCATGATTTTAACTTTTATGTAAATTCGAAGGGATATTTATATTATTTCAAATATAATTTTGCTACAGTTAATGTGTTAATAAAAGAAAAACAAATTTATGCTATTTCTTTTAGAATTCTATTTCTTTTAAAATATTCGTTTTATATAACAAATGATTTAAATAAAGTACTGAAAAGTCGGGGCGCTACAATGTTTGCATGTTCAATAACTATCTTCCCCATATCTATTCCCGCAATTGCCCGACACGTGGGGAGTACATCTCCATGTAGCTATGCCGAGCGCAGACCTTTCGTCAGCACGGTCGAAGATCGAGACTTGTATAATGGCCTCTTGAAGGTGGGCACTCACTGTGTAAATGGGGGCCGAGAGATAGTGGCTGAGGCTCACTTGGGTCATCTCAGTCTGTAGGTTGAGAACAAAATATATGATTTTTGGGCCTAGCCCAACTGGGGTCCAACACAGATGGGTCGAGAATGGTCATGGGCCGATGGCTTACTGTTGTATGTTTTCAGCCTACTACAGTTATCTATCATAGATTTTAGTACACAGATTTAGAAAATCTAGATTTGTGCATTACAATTTGTTTGTAGACTTTTTTCTTTTTTTTAAATTTACCTAAATATCTTATTTAAGAGTATAGAGGTAGGATAAATTCATAGATAAGTATTATAACCCATAAAATCTGTTTTTTGAAAAACCGATTGGCTCATTATAAAAAATACCATTATTTTCAGAACTTAAATGAGGATAACTAATATAAATAGAGCCTTGTAAGTTGGACATATTACTAAATTGTAGATATCTTTTTAGTCTAATGAAAAGACGCAATATTATAAATTCTTTATTGATTAGATATCATTGTCATTGTAACTTAATTACCATGTACGTACAAAATTTGGTATACTTTTTTTTTATATCTAAAAGTGTCCAAATCAGTTTACGCGTATCTTGACTAATTTTTGAGGAACTAATTCTATTGTCAATTGGCGCCCATGCATGGGGGAGGGGGAAATTTAAAGACATGGCTTTTGCTTTGTATATATAAATTGACTCTATAAGAGTTTATAAAAGTTTCGAACCTAAGACCCAAAAAGGAGCACACCTATAAATTTCAAGTCTTGACTATTAGGTCAATTCTTTGGGTTAAAAATATTGTATACTTTTACTATTGTGTTTTTGTTTTCGTGTCATTGACTTTCAATAATTTATGACTTATAACTTGAGAAATTCATAAATTTCACAAAATCTCAGTTGTTACAATTTAAAAACAACATTTGAATCAAAATTGAAAATTTTCTCAGTTCTAGATATTCTTAACTTGTTGAAATTAAAAAATTTCAATTTATTTAGTTTTACTAAACTTTTTTCTGTTAATCACTAGAATGTTCCTAAGTTAGTTAGCACAATCAAAAGTTCGATGATTCTAGTTACTATGTAAATGTATCACGGGTGAACTAAGAAATTTATTCACATCCTACAAATTTAGCTAGTTCTTCTGAGAAGTACTCCTGAAAATAAAAATGCAAGTGAGAAATATAATATGTTATCCCATTTTGAAACAATAATGTGTATTTTTTAACAAAATACGATGAATTCGTACTCTAGTGTAATATGAAAAATTAGCAAAAAAATTCCCTATGGTTTGATAAGTTGGATTTATGAATCTTTTCATTGGGGTTGAAAGTTAGATTATTATTTTTTACTTAAAAAACGTATTGAAGAATATATTTTTTTGAGACAAGATTTTAATTTTTTGGTGGAAGCCAATTTTTATGAAGATTTTGAATATTGTTCTTTTTATTTTATTTGGCCATGAATATCTTGAGTTATGGATGCATGTGGGCCCATAATGATGACAGCATTCAGTCGTTAGATTTTATTCCATTTGGTGCAGTTATTTTGTAGTAATACTAAGATATCATCCTTTATTACATGGTCCCTACGTTCGGAGCTATTAATGCGTATCTAAAGCGCTATTTGGTCCCTACATTCGGAGCTATTAATGCGTATCTAAAGCGCTATTTCGCATATAATATATATATATATATATATATATAGCGAGACCACGATTTCACAGTTTTTTTATTTACTTAACAACAACCAATTCACAATAACCACAATGGAGCGGCGGCAAAATAACACACTTATCATGCAATAGGATCTCCCTTTTCGATCGGACTTCAGTACAGTCTACAATTGGATTTATATTATGGGTGAAATCAGTTTGATTCGGTCTGATTTAGTCAAAAAACTCGGATCAAATTGATAGTTTTGATTTGGATTTTTATAAACCAAAATTGAATCGAACTATTTTGGTTTAGTTCTATTCGGTTTTTCCGGTTTCGATTTGATTTCGGTTTGATTTCAATTTGATTAGGTTTAGGTTCAAAATTAAAAAAGCTTTTAAAAATTTTATAAGATTCATGTCAAATGGATCAAATCTAGATTAATTTTTATTTTAAAAGCGGTTTTGCATTTGATTTGGCCTAAATTCAAATTTAAAAAGTTTTAAAAAATTAAAGCCCAATATAAGTGGTAAACAAAATTTAAATCATAATATAACTAAAGCCTAGTAAAAAATCAAAGTCAAGAGAAAAATAGTTTGAAATTTGAAAAAATATGTATAAACCTAGACTTTTTATTTTTTAGAGTTTAGTATAAGAATCTGTTCGGTTCCTCCCCTTTTGGGGACAAATTGCTCTCTGTCTCTCTAATTTTTTCATTTTTTTTGTCTATTTTCTCATGTGTGATTGAAAAAAAATAAAATAAAATATGTCTATCTCTATATATTTTTTGCATTTGTTATTTTTGGGTCAAATTTTTATAGACTATTAGTTCACCTTGACAAAAATAATCTAAAGTGTATAAATTTACGACTAAACAATTAATTTGGCCTTACTTTTTTTAGATTATTTTTTCGTCCTTATTTGAAATTTTTTTGTAATTTTTTATTTTTCGTCAACTTTTTGTTGATTATTAATTTGTCTCAACGAGAGATTTTAAAAAAATTATAAATAATAAATCAAATTTAAAAAAACAAATATAATTCAAAAAAATCTATTTGTGCTTATTTGTCATGCCATCAATTTTAAATCCAATAAATCATGTTGTTTAATTAATAAAATTCTTACAAACAAATCAATAACCCCAAAGTATTTCAAGTATTTCATGCAGGATATGTTGGTAAAGTTTTGATTCAAAATTGGATTACAACAAAATAGGCACTTCGGCCTAGAAATCACAAAACATCTGCTCAAAAGAAGAAAATAGAAGTTAAGTTACATCCAAAAATTAATAAAAATATGCTAAGTAACTCCGTCTAGTGAGTCTTCCCAAAATATGTCAATTCATGCATGCCGAGCAATGCATGCTAATGATCTGAGATAGTACTTGAAAAGAATGAAGGGTTGAGATACACAGCCTAGTAGAAAAATAGAGATAGGATCATAGGCGAAGCACAAGAATAAACAAGAAAAATATGAGAAACAATCTCATGATTAGGGGTGAAACTAGTCCGGTTTGGTTGAAAAACTTGGACCAAACTAGTAATTTTGGCTTGAATCTTTGTAAACCGAAATCGAACCGAATTATTTCAGTTTAGTTCGGTTTGATTTTTCTGGTTTCGGTTTGGCATCAATCCAATTTTGGTTTGATTGGGCATGGACCCAAAATTTAAAAAAACTACTAAAAAATTAAGAGGTCCATGTCAAATGGATCAAGTGCAAATTGATTTTTATTTTAAAATCGATTTTTGATTTGATTAGGCCAAAGTTCAAGTTAAAAAAAACTTGTAAAAAATTAAAGCCAAGTAAAATTGATATACAAAATTCTAAGTCATAATAAAATTAAAGCCCCGTAAAAAATCAAAGTTAAAAAAAAAAACTAGTTTGAAACTTAAAAAAATATGTATGAATCTAGATTTTTTATTTTTTAGGGTTTAGTATAGGAATTGGTTCAATCCAGTCCGGTTTGGTTCCTAGGTGACTAGAGCCAAAAACCAAACCAAATTTTTTTTAGAAATCTCAAATCGGACCGATTAGACAAAAAAATCGGACCAACCCATCGGTTCAGTTTGGTTCAATTTTTTTGGTTTAGACTTTCACCCCTACTCATGATACTAATTTGTCCATTCATCAAATCATTTGTCATATTACAAAAATCAAGTGTCTTATCAATTTATCATCATCATGTATAAAGTTGTCGTCTCTTAGCATTCTTCCGAATGAGGCTAGTTTATGCTATTCCTAGCATTTTCAAAAGGAAGACTAATTCATACCGCTCATAGCATTCTCCGAATGAGGCTAGTTCATATAACTCCTAGCATTTCCTAAATGAGGCTAGTTCAGTTTTCACATTATTTAAGTGTCAACATACATATCATATAACAATTATTCTTCATTTATTATGTTTCAGTTAGTTTTCTTTAAATCTGGCAATGTATAGAAAATCAAAGATGGAACCCAAAGGAACAAACTATCAATTGCCCAGTCCATCCGAATGGGATAGAATAATGCATCCGGGTGAATTCAAAGCAAGGAAGGTAAAGTCCAAGACCATAGGTCATTCGATTGAACACCAAAGGAGTCATCCGGTTGAAGTAACAATGTGAGATGTTACACGCAGGCCCGACTGGTTGGACCAAAATAGGTCATCTGGATGAGGACAAGAAAATAGGTACTGTGGTTGGATCAATTAGGGTCATTCGATTGAAGTTCAATCTTGGAGATTCAGCGAGCTAGTTCAATCGATTGGACTAAAAGTGATCATCTAGTTGAGTTACAATATTTACAATAGGAACAAAATACTGCAAGCCGGTTCAACTTATTGGACCAAAAGTGGTCATCCGGTTGAACTTGTAAGAAAACTGTTTCGTGAAAAATTTACAAATTTTTAGGTTCGATTCTAAAACTTTCAAAGGCAAGAATCATGAAAATAGGGACCAACACAAGTCAAACACGCGTAATAAAAGTGAGAAATCCCTATCTCAGGGCTTTATGCCTAGATTTGATCAGTTTCCAGGAGAAAACCTGATTCGCACTCAAAAGTGTATTTATTTCTCGTCAAAATCTCCTGACTTGCATGCGTTTATTGTCTATAGATTGCATTTTATGTGATTTTATCATTTAACGCATGTTTTGGTTGTTAGTATGCAAATAAGTGTTTTGCAGTGTTCTTATGAAGTCCCGGGATGTTACCAAGAATCAAGTCATAAAGTGAAAGAGAATGACATCAAGAGTTTGGCGTTAGTGCCTCGCATTACCGGTAATATGTGCTCAAACTACCGGTAGTAGGAGGCACTGTCTAAAGTGAAAAGCTGTTAGAAAAACCAGTGCCCTGAACTACCGGTAATAAGTGCCCAAACTACCGGTAGTAGAAGGCACGGCCAAGAATTACAAAAATTGATCAAGAGTGGCAGAACCCCAAACTACCGGTAATAAGTGGCACACACTACCGATAGTAAGGGGAAAAACGAGATTTCTCTTACTGTAAGGGATTGCTATTCTTTTAGTTTATCCTTATCTTTTTGTTTTCTAATTACGTTAGGAGTATTTTTTTGAGATCTATATATATAGGAACCCTAGTTAGAGATTAGAAAAAGCTTCGATTATAGTTTTGAGCCGTCTCTTTAGATTGTTTAGAGTGGATTTTCAGATTTGAGAAGATTTAAATAAAAGTTCTTTAATTTCTTGTTCTTTTTATTATTCTTTCGTTGTTCTATCTTTTCTTTCTTGTTCTTAATTTCTCATGGATTCCCTTAAATCCGTGAGGATCTAATCTTTCAAGTATTCAATTCAACGGTGAAACATTGAATCGTGACTCAAGGTAATTCAGTCATCACATATGGTTTTCAATTTCTGATATCGTTTTATTAATCAAATATTATTTTGAAATCAATTAAAAAATTTTGTAAAAGATTTTTGCTTGTGTGTAGACAAACTTTTTGACACACACAATTCTTGGATCTGTACAAGATTTTAATCTGAAGCCCTAATTTCCTACTTGATTATTAAACTGATTATCAATCTTTCTTAAGTTTCTATAAATATTCATTTTTCTAATTATCCGACGAAGGTTCGATGTTATAGAACCGGAGTTGAGTTATATTTTTGAGGATTAGATTATTCCGAGTCACGGTCAATGTGGATCCCGAGAATTGGATCTTGTTTCTTTAAATTTTCATTAAATCGTTCTTAATCTCATATAATCTCATCATAATATTTTTCACATAAAAATCTCAAATCATTTCTTTCTTCCTCCCAATAAACTTCCAAACTACTCGTTCCCTGTGGATTCGACTCCGGACTTCTGGATTTATTATGCTGCAACCGAACTCCTGATCCTACGCTTGAGATACGTTCTATTTGACATCGGTTGACGACAAGCATTTTTGAATTTTTTGATCTCGTGGTAGTTGGGCGTTTGGCCATATTTTGATATTTTTCCTTGATGTTCACTAATTGTGAGTATTTGTTTACAAAATAAGTTGAGTTTTTGGATTGAAATTTATTGAGGGTGTTAATCTCGCAAACAAGGTCGGTCATGTTTTAGTCGTTTTGCACTTGTTTTGAATAGGTTTCTCTCATTATTTCACGCACTTTATGTTTGCACGTTCATTTGGGGACATAGTTGGCATTTAAGTTGAGTACACACGTAGCGGTCTTTTGGTAAAGTAGATGGCTTGCGAAGAATTGCTCTTCTTGAGTTTAATCCATGAAAAAAAATAGAAAAGAATATCCATCCTTAAAAAGAAAGAAAAAAAATCTTGAAAATTATAGCACAAAATACTGAAATTTATTTCACCTGCTCAAAAGGATTGCTCACTGAGTAACCGGAGCTTCTTACCTAATTCAAACAGGGAGTTCCGCGTAAAAAGGTGAGTAGTTCGCTGCCTACTTAGTAACTGGACTTTCGGCCTAATTCAAGCGGGAATGCTCGCGTCAAACGATGGGTAGCAAGTCAAATAATAGATGGACGTGGCAATATTATGGATTTACTAAATTCAAGAATTGAGACTGCGTCTGTGCAAGTTATCTTCGACGGCATGAGTATCAATAGTGTGTGTACGAAATTTAAATGTGTGACTGTATCCACTCATGATTTTCACTTCACGTATGATTGATGAGTGATCTCTATTCATGTACAAGTGGGAGGGTGACTTGTTTTTAGTTTGCACTTCGCTTGATTAACATTCTTAATAGTTGATGTCCACTAACTTGGCTTATTTCATATTCGATTTGCTTGCACGAAGTAAATGTTAATCGAGTTCAGAGATGTGGTTAATCGTTTGACTTTCGAGTGATCTTGTTGTATGGTGTTTGTGGGTATCATCACTGGACAACCCTCATGAGACTTCACTCGTCCTACCGGGACCACCCGGGGGTTCAAAAGACATATATGTAGTTTAGGTAGTGTCGTAGTTCCATTTGCTAGGGACTAGCAAAACCTAAGCTGGGGGGTGTGATCCGCACTCAAAAGTGTATTTATTTCTCGTAAAAATCCCTTGACTTGCATGCGTTTATTGTCTGTAGATTGCATTTTATGTGATTTTATCATTTAACGTGTGTTTTGGTTGTTAGTATGCAAATGAGTGTTTTGCAGTGTTCTTATGAAGTCCCGGGATGTTACCAAGAACTAAGAATTAAGTCATAAAGTGAAAGAGAATGACATCAAGAGTTTGAAGTCAGTGCCTTGCATTACCGGTAATATGTGCTCAAACTATCGGTAGTAGGAGGCACTGTCTAAAGTGAAGAACTGTCAGAAAAATCCATGCCCCGAACTACCGATAATAAGTGCCCAAACTACCGGTAGTAGAAGGCACTGTCAAGAATTACAAAAATTGATCAAGAGTGGCAGAACCCTGAACTACCGGTAATAAGTGCCCCACACTACCGGTAGTAAGGGGAAAAACGGGATTTCTCTTATTATAAGGGATTGCTATTCCGTTAGTTTATCCTTATCTTTCTGTTTCTAATTACGTTAGGAGTGTTGTTTTGAGATCTATATATATAGGAACCCTAGTTAGAGGGAAAAAAAAGCTTCTATTCTAGTTTTGAGCCGTCTCTTTAGATTGTTTAGGGTAGATTTTCAAATTTGAGAAGATTTAAATAAAAGTTCTTTAATTTCTTGTTCTTTTTATTATTCTTTCATTGTTCTATCTTTTTTTTCTTGTTCTTGATTTCTCATGGATTCCCTTAAATCCATGAGGATCTAATCTTTCAAGGATTCGATTCAACGGTGAAACATTGAATCGTAACTCAAGGTAATTCAGTCATCACTTATGGTTTTCAATTTCTGATATTGTTTTATTAATCAAGAATTATTTTGAAATCAATTAAAAAATTTTGTAAAAGATTTTTGCTTGTGTGTAGACAAATTTTTTGACACACACAATTCTTGGATCTGTACAAGATTTTAATCTGAAACCCTAATTTCCTACTTGATTATTAAACTGATTATCAATCTTTCTTAAGTTTCTAATTCATTTTTCTCATTATTCGACGAAGGTTCGATGTTATAGAACCGGAGTTGAGTTATATTTTTTGAGGATTAGATTATTCCGAGTCGCGGTCAATGTGGATCTCGAGAATTGGATCTTGTTTCTTTAAATTTTCATGAAATCGTTCTTAATCTCATATAATCTCATCACAATATTTTTCACATAAAAATCTCAAATCATTTCTTTCTTCCTCCCGATAAACTTCCAAACTACTCGTTCCCTGTAGATTCGCCTCCAGACTTCCGGATTTATTATGCTATAACCGAACTCCTGATCACACGCTTGGGATACATTCTATTTGACATCGGTTGACGACAAACAAAACCCTAGCTCCAAATGTTGATAAAACTTTGAATATACCTCCTCCGAGCAAATGAACACCACAAGGTCGAGAAATCAATAGGGTATGAAGGGTCTGCGGAGTTATTTTGAAGGATTTGAGGTTGTATCAAGAATTTTGGCTTGGAGGATGAGAGGGAGGGAGTATATGTTAGAGAGAGGAATGAGATTAATGGGTTATGAGCCAAAAACCCATATCCTGCGTAAAATATGAAACAAGCTCTTAAATTACACTTACCCCCTTAGTGTTACAAACATTTGAATTTCAAGTCCCATGACTAATATTCCGTTACACATCGAATTACATGATATACATAATTCAATGCCAAATAAAGTTTCAAACATTTAAAAAAAACAAACAAAAAAAAATCCGGGTCTCTAAATTATTTGTCGTATTTAGTGAATTGTTTTTAATTTTTAAACGTAAATTTGTACTTTTTAAATTCTTTTCGTCGAGATGAATCAATAATTTATAAAAAAATTGAAGCAAAATAACAATGGCAAAAATAAATAAATATAGACATTTCTTTTTTCTTTTTCAGTCATGCATAAGGAAATTGACAAAAAATGAAAAAAACGAGAGAGAAAGAGAGAGAACAATTTGTCCCTAAAAAGGGAGAGGCCCCACCTTGCCACCTAGATTGGTGTGGGCTTCATGCTCCCCTTCTCTACGAATAGCAAAATTGCTCGAAGCTCCTCCATCAAATATATATCCTTAATCTTGAATATCACATCAATTAGGTTCCCAACACTTCGTATCGAGCCCACTCAATTTATAGTGATAGATGAGCCCGAGAGGTGATCCAAAAGCACTAAATAATTTTTAAGTCTTATTCAGCTTCATAAAAGATTGAGCATGGATGTTGAGCGCACTATAATATTGCATATTAACGTGGCTCAATGTACCCAATTTATGATTTATATGTAGGCAAATTCATTATTTTAGTTAATATTGCATGCATAGTTGTTTTTGTTTCATTTCAGGTTTCTGAGCTCTAAATGCATAACCTAAGGCTTCATTACTACTCAACGGCCCTGAGACCATTTAGGACATTGATAAAAGTCCAAATGAAAGGCTCGGGAATGATAAAAGAGAAGCCAAGATGAAAGAACAAAAAAGTTAAGAAAATTGAAGATAAACTCATTCTCTATCAATAGAGAATGGAGTCCTACTGATAGAAACCTTCTCTATCGAGAGAAGAAGTGTCTATCAATAGAGATAGAAAAGTTCAAATCAGTCAGTTCACTTTTCTATCGATAGGAAAGTCAATCCTATTAATAGAAGGTTAATGACGACCAAGAAAAAGACCTATCGATAGAGAGTGTCTAACGCGCAGTAAATACAGATTTTGGCATTTTGCAGTTTAGCACTCTTTGAGATATTTCTTCCCACGAATTTTATGTTGTAAGAGAACTTAAGGGAGCTTTTTGAGCATTATTTTTGCCCCTCTTTGATCTCATGCTTGTATGTATATGTGGAAAAACAAAACAAAAGAGATAAATCTCGTACTTAGTTTAGTTTAGTTAATTTTTGAGTTTTGAGAGCTTCTCTCTCTAAAACTCATCTTGTTCTTCACTTTTTGCTGAGTTTCTATTGTTAGTTGTAAGACATTTTAATTAAAGAAATAAGTATTCGTGTTTCATTCATAGTTATTCACTGGTCTTTGCTTATTTTTCTTATTTTTCTACTAGTTGCCGGAATCTTGTCTATTGATTTTGTGTGTTATTTTCTACAGATTTTTGAGCTTCATTGGTAAGTTTGATTCACTCTATCTTAGTCCTAACTATGCTTAACTTGTATTCTTTTTTGTTTCATTTCAGGTTTTTGAGCGCTAAACGCATAACCTAAGGCTTCGTTACTACTCAATGGCCCTGAGACCATTTACGACATTGATAAAAGTCCAAATGAAAGGCTCGCGAATGATAAAAGAGAAGCCGGGACGAAAGAACAAAAAAGCTAAAAAAATTGAAGACATACTCATTCTCTATCAATAGAGAATGGAGTTCTATTGATAGAAACCCTCTCTATTGAGAGAAGTGTCTATCAATAGAGACAGAAAAGTTCAAATAAGTCAGTTCACTTTTCTATTGATAGGGAAGTCAATCCTTTTAATAGAAGGTTAATGAAGACCAAGAAAAAGACCTATCGATAGAAAGTGTCTAATGCACAGTAAATACAGATTTTTACATTTTGTAGTTTAACACTCTTTGGGATATTTCTTCCCACGAATTTTATGTTGTAAGAGAACGTAAGAGAGCTTTTTGAGCATTATTTTTGTCCCTCTTTGATCTCATGCTTATATGCATATGGAGAAAAACAAAACAAAAGAGATAGATCTCATACTTAGTTTAGTTTAGTTAGTTTTTTAGTTTTGAGAGCTTCTCTCTCTAAAACTCATCTTGTTCTTCACTTTTCGCTGAATTTCTATTGCTAGTTGTAAGACATTTTGATTAAATAAATAAGTATTTCGGGTTTCATTCATAGTTCTTCACTAGTCTTTGCTTATTTTTCTTATTTTTCGGCTAGTTGCTGGAATCTTGTCTATTGATTTTGTGTGTTAGTTTCTACAGATTTTGAGCTTCATTGGTAAGTTTGATTCACTCTATCTTAGTTCTAACCATGCTTAACTTGTATTCCTTTTTCCTTTTTATCTTTGTTAAAAGCATAAGTAGCTAAAGTCCTTAGGTTAAGTCTAGGATGAAATTCATCTAAAACTAACAATGGTTAATATCTTCTAAACACTTTTTATGCTTGTCAATGGATCTATATAATTTTACCTTTTTAGAAACAAAAAGAAAGTACTAAACTTTTACTTAGTTATTACTATATTTTTTGTATATCTAATACTTAGACCTATGTCCTCATTATTTTGGAATACTTGTTCTTGAACTTGGATAAATCTAAAGATACATCATTTGATCTAAAAAGACTAATTTTTATTGAATATTTTTTGATTTAGAAACCCTAGCCGGAATCTAGATTGAGTTATAAAATGAGATATTAACCAGTGAAAGTTTACGGTGAATGAATTCCGAAGACTAAACATATCTTTAATCTTGATTTTATTCCTCATTTAGTTTAATATAGTTGTTAATCATTGCAAAACAAACTTTGAGGTTAACATTCGAAACGTTGAAAAATTAAATTTGTAAAGTCTTTTAATTTAACTACTTTTCTCCATGAATCGATACTTCAGACTCTCTACTATACCTCTTTTAAATCTTTGAGGGAAGTCATGTTTCATAAATATTAAACCTTAACTTAACCTGACGCCCTAACAATACTTTTTTGTCGACCGATCAATGGAAAAGACTCAAAGAATGTCAATTTTTTTACGAGAAAATTAATAGTAAATTTAAAACTGTTATAATAATTTAATATTTTATTAAGTTATTTATATATAATTTTACTCATAATTAAGTTAGTGGATTAATGAATATTTATAACCCAATAACTTTTATGATTTAAAGAAAACCATTTAAATAATATCCTTTCAATTGCCTTCATTAAGTAATAAACATTTTAATTAGGCTAACGTTAATTATGTGGTTATAAAACAAATGTTGTTGTTTGGATGAAGAGAAAAAAAGACTGACTTTCCATTGAGTCTTAAAAAATCATCCCAGTAAGTATTTTTTTTCAGTGGTGAATATTTGAGAAAACGAAGATATTGTCTTGTGCAAAATCAAAGAAATTATTCTCCTTTATTTTTAATTGTCTTTACCTGTTTGTAAGGTTTGGGAAATTACAATTGAGTCGTGAGTCTACTTCGTTGTATAGAAAAAAATTCAAAGGTCGTTGTATCTTGAGAAATGAGCACATATATTTTTTCTAAAGAGAGCGCATTCGCATGCCTCAATCACTTCACAGGCTTTTATTATATTTCCTCTCTAAATATTTAATTTGTTGTTTTTGGTTGATTAATATTTTATATGGATCTTTAGACCTATCAAAAAATCCATTTGCATCTAATTAATCTCCAACAGAAACCTCAGTAAATATTGACATGACTTTTGAACTTTAGATGTTCTCATCAAGTATATCATACCATCTCATTCAGTCAAATTGAAGATGGAAATGGAGACCATATCCCACAACCTTATGAAATTTGAAGATTTATAGAATATTGGAGTGTAAGTTAATGGATAAATTTAAAAGAAAATTCCTATTTAGTACGTATTAATGATTATACTGAGCAATCATATTAGTGCATGGTGGAAAGCTTTTATGTGGTATTTGTGATTCTACTATTTTGGTGGAATTTTACTGTGTACTTGTGGCTTTCAAGTTTGATATGGATATTTCGGTAAATAACCCCCTTGTCCTATAGAAACAATTTGAATTACTTAATTAGAATAATTTTCTTTTTGCCAAAGCATCGGAAACCATGTACGCTCATCATAATTCTTTAAAATTACAAGCTAATCATTTAATCGTAAAATTCTTTCATCTCATATCGTCTTCACTACTCATATATTTGAGTTTAAAAGGTCTTTTATTACAAAATCCATTACCATAATGACGTGGAAATAATATCTACATACACATATATTTTCAAAATATTATGTCACTATATATATATTTATAGGGCCACTTTTTCAGAGAATCTCCTTGAGAGCGATACATGGTATTTCTAAAATAATTTTCAAAATTAAAATAAATTGCATAAAAGGAAAATTAAATTATTGGGTTAGATTTTGTTTGATAACTCAATTCAATACTTAAAAATGAATATGTTAAATGAAAAAGGGAATAAGTTGGTTTGATAACTAAAATAAAGAGTGCGGAGGACCAAAATACAGGGCCGAACCATCCTTGGCTAAATGAGTATTAGACTAGGTAGAGGAATATGGGCCGTGTCGGCAGGGTGGGGCTTGGGTCGACGTATTGTTGAACAGGCCTTCTTTGGACAGGTCAGCGTAATGATACTGGTCTGATTTCGACATCATGAGCTTCGGTCAAGGGAGTCGGACGGGCTTATCACAATGAAGACACAACCATTGCCAAATGACGATTTATAGGCATGTTGTTCGGCTAAGGCGGTGGGAATTTATGGAATGCCGGAGAGTCCCGAATAGGAAAGTCCGGGTATGGCAATGGCTGAATTTGAGAATATATCAAGAGTGGAAGGGTCTCTCGTATGGTAATATTATGATTTCATACCAATGGATAAGGAAAGATTCCTTGGAGATTATGTTACAAAATATGTGCACTCAATGGCTTATAAAAAGGAGATCATAGGCCATTAACAAAGTACGCTATCATTCATTGTGCAATTAGTATTATACTTTGATCTCTCAAGTATACTGACTTTAGCATCAGAGTGTGATCAGGTTGGAAACAACCCGATTGACACTAATTGGCTGTTTATTGCGCAAGATATTGGAGCGATTCAAACGAGTGAATATTCACACCCCCATAGGGAATACTTAAAATATTAAGAGCTAAATACAAATAAAGAATAAAAAAATTAGTATGTCCCCTCCTACTTATCACTTAACGCTGAGAGTGTTAAGTGTTTGTTATTTTACCCTCCTCTAGAATTTTTTATTGATATCTAACAGTCACAGAGATTTCCAACTTTCCCTCGCCTCTCTCTGTGTCTCGGCCGACAGTTCTTCTTTCGGACTTCTCTCGGACTGAATACTATAATCCTTTAATAGATATCCATCAAAAAACTTAGTGCACATAGGTTTAGTGCAATTTAGTTTCTTTCTTTGATTGAATGCAATTTAGTGCACATAGGTTTTAGCGTCGTAACTATAAACTTGTAGGCAATATGATTGAAGATCATGTTGACCCAATTGTTTTATGTGTTTGCTCGATTATTTTTTATTTTCTTTTATTTTTTTTATCTCTATGTGAATTTTTTTATAATTTTTTGTCTTTCGTCATTTTTTTGTGAATTATTGGTTCGTTTCGACAAAAGATTTCAAAAAAATTATAAATAGTGGACCAAATTTGAAAAAATTCAAAAAAGACAAATAATTAAAAAAATGTGTTTTTATGCTTATTCGTCATCTATAGTGATTTTTTTAGATTTTGGACATAATTTTATATTTTTTAGATTCGTCTCATTGAGACGGACCAATAATTTACAAAAAATTAAGGCCAAAATAACAAATGCGAAAAAAATTGAATAGAGAGAAAATGTGCTTAAAAATAAGAAAGTTAACGCAAATAGAGCCTATGGAACACAAATTATGATCCAATGTACGCAAATCATGAGAGTGGCGTTGTAAAGAGATTGAATTTTGAGTGGGATGGCTTGCTTTACAAGTTGTGACCCTCCATTATTTCTTGAAAATTTATTGGGTTCTTGATTGACAGCCCTTAGACTTCTTCTATCTTCTCTCCTTATCCTTACAACGCCATACCAGAATGTGCACCATCGGTTACTTGATTTTTAAAATGGTTAGCGCCCTAGGAATAAAGAAGAGAATTTGAACCTCACACATGCTAGGTTGCGGAACGTGATTGAACCTACTTTTGGAGTTCTAAAGGCTCATTTTTCAATACTAAAAATGATGTCATCGTATCCTTTCGCGGTGCGAAGAAATATGGTAATTGCTTGCATGACAATGTACAATTTTATTCGAAAGATTTGCATTCCGGATCAATTTATTGACAAATTTAATGATCCAAATATTTTTTACGGTAATGCTCAATAACATGTGGATAATTTCAAAGCAGGTTAAGGATTGGCCCAAGCTGACCAAATTTTAATGTTTAATTTACGTGATCAAATTGCTATGCAATTGAATGCTATAAACTTCTCTTGAGTGTTAAAATGTAATTTTGCTACTTGAACAATTAACAAAATTTCAGTGATAATAGTAATTAGTATTATTGTTGAATGTCTTTCTAATGTTTTATGTATATTATTATAATTTTAATAGATGTATGTTTGTCTATATAATTAATTATAATTTACTAGTTCAACATGAATATTTGAATAAAAAATTAATGAATTTCAAACTTCAACATATTGCACAAATCAAAAATTTATTTAATTCAGTACTTAAATTCATTTTCAACTTAAAAAATTCAGTATTTAATTTTCAGCACTTAATCTTTTTATCAAATAGGCCCTTATAGTGGTGCTAAACTGCTCATCATCGTTTCATAATTTATGTTTTCATTCAATTATACAATCGTATCATAAAGGAAATAACTAATCTTTAAAAAGGAATATAACTTGGATTCCTCGCCATATAGAATTATATTAATCATCTGTATTTCTATATGGAAGTTATATCAGATGTAACTTTATTTTTATTTATTGTCAATCATCTATATTTTTATATATTGCATGAAAGTAAATAAATTAAATTCATAAGAAAAATTAAAGTCATAGAAACCGCAGCCGTTGGCAAGAATTAAGAATTTCTATTCCAAGAAAGAAAGTGAATAAGTTAGGAAGGAAATGTCGATTCTGCAATCATATAATTTCTTTTTTCGCCACATAATAGGATTTGTTTTGTTTTTGCACCATATACAAGAAATGAAAAGCAAAGGAAATATTTTTTTTCAGCACATAAATTGATTCAGCGAAATTAAAGTGAACATTAAGTTCATAAATATTTTATAGCGCAATTTCTCTTTTCAGCACATAAAACGTTTTTTTTTTTCAGCATATGATCAAATTTGTAATCATAGATTCAGCACATAGTCAAAAAAAAAAAAAAATCTTTGTTTTGAAGTTCATAGGCATGTTCTTGCTGGTGCACACTATCTTCACAATTTGCTAAGTGAATCTCATTTTTATTTTATTGTTTTTACATTTTCAATACTGCCCAAGAAATTTGTTGTCACTTCCAAACACATTTTTACTGGTAATTTGATTCAGCATATTCTAAGAATCTTTCATCCTTCGCTCACATCATCGATTGAAGGTAACACCTATTTCTCCCTAGATTATTTGAAGTGGTTTTTATTTTTTTAATGATCACTGCGAGCTTGTGAGTCGCCATGGGAATCAATGAGAAAAGATGACGATAAATTCTACCCTTTTTTTTTTTAACTGATTGTTTCCTTCTTTAGACAATGCAAAGTTGCATAGTCATAAAGGAAATTAATTCATACCTCACTAAGTAGCTCCGAAAGTAAATCAGTAGCATTAAATGAAGTGAAGGGAGACAGCACATCCATTCCCATCATGGTATATTAATTAGAATGATTCAATTAAACAAAGGGATGCATATCAAAAAATAGAAGAGATAATCCAAAAACTGTATTCATGAACAATGAAATAGTGACACTCATCTCCCTGATAGGAATTGAAAAGCAACATCACCCAAACTCCTTTCATTCTTTGGTTTAGCACCCCAAAAAAAATGAAAGGATCCAAGCAATACCAATGAAACTAGCTAGAACTAAGAAATATAATCAATAATCCATATTGTGAGCCACACTGTCTTAAATGTTGTAGCATAATTATTTTCAAGATGAAGTGAAGTTGATCGTGGTCGGGTTGGTGGATAATCGACGAGAAATAGTTTGGGTTTGATTCGTTGCTTTAGCAATTCATAATTTGACACTCAAAAGCTTGGAATTTTCATGGGATGCCCTCCTTTCTTCCCTCTGCTCTTCCTCTCCTCAGAAAGCTCAGCTGGTAATTTCAGTTTGTAATATTTTTTTTACTCTAACACATTCCTCTCTAAGCTGCTTGGTTTAATGGATTAGCTCATGTGTATTCAAAGCCTACAATCAGATGGAAATGTGGAGTGTATTTACAAAACAATATAATATTATTCATACACCTTCGATATAAATAGAGAAAGTTGTTATTTTGCACTTCATTACTAAGTTGCATATGGAATATAATTTTGCGTTAGTATTAATAGAGTATACTCCAATCCATCACGTGCATAACACGAGATCATTACTGGTCTAAGTACTCTTTCTCGGGTATCATTTTTACTTTCTAATTTTGTTCTCATTTTCCTGAAAACATACATATTTGATTGACAAATTTCCAAACTTATTTTTGGAGAATGTTTTTAAATCACTCTAGTTCTAAAAAAAAATGTCTAAATTTATATTTTTTAATTTTGAAAGATCATTTTTTTTACAGAACGTGTAGGATGTGGAACGACTATTGTTTTTAATTATAAAAGCATTTTGTATAATAGTATCGGAAAATATAACCAAACGGCTTAGACCTAACTTTGATTAATTATTATTTTTCGTCGAAGTGTTGAGATCAATTCTTGTCACATCATTATTTAGTGTTTCTTAACATGATTGTTCATTTTTTAGCATTACTCATTTATTGATATATAATTCTCCACTAAGAATTAATTAAGTGCTTTAACTCAATCTTTTACTGCAGGATTTGGTGGGGAATTTTCGAAGGAATAGTCCTAGAAGCCTGTATTACTTTTTAGATTATGTATACAATAAATTAGAATAA
>JABCMJ010002802.1:0-27561 GCA_014822125.1 Arbutus unedo
CGTATAAATTTACGAAAATTTTCGGGTCCTTACAAAATTTGCCAACGATTTTGGCACGGTGAGAGGGGAATTCGAGTTTGCCCCCGGCGAGCCCCAGATATACCCGGTACCTCGTGTCATAGGATTTTGCAGTAAGATCGGTCTTTGCGCTCTTTATTTCGTTAACAGTTTTTGCTCAATTTCTGATGGGAGTTCTGTCTTCTATAGGTAAACGCGCAATCGACCGGCTGAGGGCAAGAGCGCAGTAGGCTTGGATTGACCGGCTGCTTAGAATCCGAAGGAGACATAGGAAGTGTACCGTCCTTCTAGTGTACATAAGTTCCTACCAATCAATCTTGAGATCACGAGGGGATTCATCGAGCAGCGCCAACGACATCAGTGCTGAAGACTCAAACGATCCCGGATGTTCCAGAGACTACGAAGCCCCCTCTACTCTTAGTTTGGCGATCGGTCCTCATCATAGTCTTCCGCTGGGGATTGTCCTGGAGCCGAGAAATCAACCAATGCTCGATACCGTGATATCAGTGTCTTCAGGTACTTACTCGTCCAGCTATAGTCATTCTACTTTGTCCAAAATTAGTGATCGTGAGCTCCGACAACTTTTTAAGGATATTGACTTGGGAGAAGGTTTTTCTGCAGAAGTTGAACAAGAGATGAGGTAAGTAAGGGACGCCCTAACTTTGAAATTGATAGGCGGCTCTAGCAACCCGAGGGAGTTGGCACCGAGGCCAGGTCCAAAAAAGCGAAGGGTAAGAAACAACCCCCACCCATACAACGCTCGAGCATCGTATCCCCTCCTCCTTCTCTACCTTCCCCAGCATTGCCGAGAACAATGATCATTGATCGTGGAGCACCGAGCTCATTCAACGCTGAGCAATTTGTGCCGGTGTTAAAAATTAGCGACCGGCCTCTGACGGTCGATGATTCTATTGAGGCGACCAAACATGCCTCGTATGCTCTGGCCAAAGACATGCTATTGCCGAAGGATGCAGTAGGTCTCTCGAAGGATTTGGAGGGGGCCTTAACTGAGATGACGAAGTATACTGTAAAGGTAATTTCTTGAAGCGAACACCTCTTTGGTTTGCTTCTTTTGCTCTGTATTGTAACCTTCACTTTTCTTGCAGTCTTGCCATCACGTGGTTGCCTTGAATGCCCTTGCAAAGTACGCTACAACCTTGAAGACTCTGAGGACGTAGTTGGTCGAAGAGAAGAAGGCGTACAGGGTGACCAAGGTAGAGCAGGACTCAGTCAAGGTGGCCGTCCTACGGGCCAAAGATCAAGTAAAAAAGGCAACCGAGGAGGCTGAGGCCAAAATTGCTGAACTCCGAAAGGAGGTGGTGGCTACCAATGCCAAGGGCTTTAAGGAAGGGTTTAACTATGCCGAAGGTTGGTACTTGGCGCAGATGGACACTATCAATGCCGAGCTTGCCGATAGGTTATAGCAGGCCATTGTGTCCGAGTGGACCAAAGCTTTAAAGGAGGCCGACGTCTTGACTGACTCTGTGCTGTTTGACAATGTGCCTCCATTTAAGCGCGAGAGGGTATCGATTGTTGATCCACCGACTGCCTCTCCGACCAAAGTTGGCAAAGCAACGGATGTAGAGAAGGCGGATGTTGTAGCCGCCACCATTGAGATTGCCGAGGTTAGCGTAGTCCTTCCTTCCCTTGGGGAGGGAGTCAAGTAGTCACCGGTAGTTGAGCTGCCGAGCATTGAAACTGGTCATTCTGTTGATGGTACAATCGACCCACCGGCTTAGGAGTGAGCTCAGGCTTTGTAATCATTTTAATTTCACAGTTCATCCTTCACTTTGTTACATCTGTTTTTCTTGAATGATTGAAACTATGATCGGCTGGAGCTGACCACCACTATCTTGTGGTTTCTGAATGTCAAGCAACGCTTTTTTTAAATTGTTTGTCTTGCTCTTGCTTGATTGTTTGATCATCAATTTGTTTCAATTTATTTTATGCTTGAATGGTCGTTGGCAGTAGCTGACTGTCTTGACTTGTAAAAAATTTCATTTTTCTTTGTTGTGTATGAACAATCGTCCAGAGCCCCAATCTGTACGTTATCCCTAGGTAGAGCCGAGCCTCGTATGAGTGGTTGGACTTTGACTTAGTCATAGGCTTGGGGGTATGCGAGTGAGGAACAATGAGTGTCTTTTTTGAAGTTGGTATCGTGCCGAGCATAAATACGTGGAGAAATTTAAAGAAATTTCACATGTAGGTAACCATACTTAGGTTGGTGTTAGTTATTGGTGATTACACCGAAAGTGACCTGAGAGATGGAGATAGAAGTGGTGAATCATATTTCATAAAAAAAGTAATGGGTGGCCCAAGGCCGTACATTGAATCATAACATAAAAATTAATGGAGGCCCTAGAACAGAGAAGAGAAATATATGGAGGCCCTCGGCCAAAGAGTCTAGTGATAATATTTTCTGAGATTTTGGGTGTTCCACAACCGAGGGACAAGGGTGTCGTCCATGCCTTCTAGCTTGTAGGAGCCGATGTCGGCTATCTTGATCACTCGGTAGGGACCCTCCCAGTTTGGACCGAGCTTATTCGTCCGTTTGGCCCCGACCACTTTTCGGAGGACGAGGTTGTCGGGCTTGAATGGCCTAGAACAAACCTTCTTGTTGTAGCCTTTAGATATCTCTTGTTGGTACACCACAATCCGAATTTGGGTGGAGTCTATTTGTTTTTTGGCCAAGTCTAGTGTAGTCGATATTGACCGGTCATTGGTCTCCTACTCAAAATCTTCGGTCTGCATAGTGGGAAGGCCGGATTCGAGAGGAATAACTGCCTCCATGCCGTAGCCTAGTGACACCGGCGTTCGGCCGATTGATCGGCTAGGTGTTGTTCGATAAGCCCCCAAGATGCTGTAGAGTTGCTCAGCCCATCTGCCCTTGGCTGTTAATAACCGTTTCTTGATCCCACAAAGCACAATTTTGTTTGAAACTTTAGCCTAGCCACTGCACTAGGGGTAGGAGGGAGTTGAATTGAAAAATCGGCTCTTGTGCTTAGCGCAAAAGTTTGTGAACAAGTTGCCTACGAACTATGTGCCATTGTGGGAGATGAAAGCGTAGGGAATGCCAAACCTTGAAACAATATTGCACAAGGCAAACCATTTGACGTCCTTGTCCTCAATTGTGACTAGGGGCTCGGCCTCAACCCATTTTGTGAAGTAGTTAGTAGCTGTAATGAGAAATTTGAAGCCACCAAGTGCCACTGGAAATTTTCCTACAATATCCAGGCCCCACTACGCGAAGGGCCAATGACTGGATAGGGGGTTGAGTCGCTTGGCAGGCTGGTGGAGGATTGGGGAGAATCGTTAGCATTGGTCATATTCCTTAACGAGTTTGTTGGCCTCCTTCTTCATGTTTGGCCACCAATAACCTTGGGTGAGGGCTTGGTGTACTAGGGATCTTCCTCCCAAATGATACCCGCAATTGCCCAAGTGTAGCTCATGTAGTATGACACCCGTCTGTTCCGGGTGTATCCAAAGAAGGTAAGGTGCCGAATAAGCCCTTCGATAGAGTTTGGGTTCCGGACCTAACCAAAATTGGGTGGCTTTATGAATCACCTTATGCGCCTCCTTTCGGTCTTCGGGTAGAATGTCATCTTTGAGATATGCAACGATTGGGTCCATCCAGCTGGAAATTTGTGAAATGCCGTTGATCTCAGCACTTGATGCGGGGTCTTCGATGTTGGGCGTTGGAAGGATATTAACAGAGATCGTCTTGTGCCCCCTAGCTTCTATGGCCAATGCTAAGCCTACCAATGCATCAACATGGGCGTTGTGTTCCTGCGAAACTTGGTCGAGATGAAAGTGCCAGAATTGTGAGGTGAGTTGGCAAATGGCTTTGACATAGGGGACATCCGGTCGTCTCGGGCTTCATGTTCCCTAGATAGTTGATTTACAGCGAGTTGAGAGTCGCTGAAGGCTTTGACTCGCTCGGCTCCTAGATTTGAGGTGAAATGGAGTCCAGCAATGAGTGCTTCATATTCGGCCTTGTTATTGGAGGCGACGAAGTTGAGCTTGATGGCCTGCTTGTGGAGAATTCCCTCAGGTAAGAGAATAACGATTCCTGCCCCCGAACCATGATTTTTTGAGGACCCATCAACATACATCCTCCAGAAATTGCTGTGGAGAAGCTTCCAAGGTGTTGGATTAGCCGGATTGATGTTTGGCCATTGGTTTTCTCATCTAGTGCCGGGCGTAAATTCGACAATAAAGTCAGCAAGGACATGACCTTTGATCGCTATCCTCAGCTGGTATTGGATATTGAAGTTAGCTAATTCCATGGCCCACTTTGAAATCTAATTGGAGAGGTCAGCCTTACGCAACAAACTCTTCAGCGGATGTTCAGTAAGTACTATGATGGAGTGAGCTTGGAAGTACAGTGTGAGCTTTCGGGAGGCAGAGATAAGTGCCAGGGTGAGTTTCTCCAGAAGTAGGTACCTGGTCTCGGCACTAACCAGAATCTTGCTGGTATAGTAGATGGGGAGGTATGCTCGGTCTTCCTAGCAAACAAGAACTGAACTGACCGCATGTTGGGAGACGACTAGATAAATGATGAGAGGCTCCTTCTCTCATGGCATGATGAGAAATAGTGTTGAGGCTAGTTAGTTTTTCAAGTCCTGTAACGCTCGATCGCACTCTGGAGTCCAATCGAAGCTCCTTCGACTGCATTTCTTGAGGAGCTCAAAGAAGGGTTGACACTTATTAGATGACCAACTGATGAACCTATTAAGTGCGACCGCCATTCCTGTTAGTTTTTGGACTCATTTGATGGTATAAGGTGCTTCTATCTTGTTGATAGCATTGATTTGGTTGGGATTGGCCTTGATACCTCGTCTTGTGACGAGGTAGCCCAGGAATTTCCTTGAGCCAACGCCGAAGGCTCACTTCTCGGCATTTAGGTAGAACTTGTGTTTCTTCAGGATATCGAAGACCTCTTATAGGTGTGCTAGGAGGTCGGCTTCGCGCTTACTTTTGACCACCATATCGTCAATGTGGGCCTCCATCATGTTGCCAATCTGTTCGTCGAACATTTTGGTGACCATGCTTTGGTAGGTAGGCCTGGCATTGTTAAGGCCAAAGGGCATCACCCTATAACAGAACAACCCTTAGGGGCTGATGAAGGAGGTTTTTTCTTTGTCTGGCTTGTGCATGGCAATCTGGTGGTACCCTCAGTAGGCGTCCATGAAGCTAAACCGAGTATGCCTAGCTGTGGCATCCACCAACCAGTCGATTCCTGGTATGAGGAAGTAGTCATTGGGGCAAGCATCGTTGAGATTTGTATAGTCTGCACAGATGAGCCATTTGCCATTTTTCTTTTTCATGGCCACTGTGTTGGCTAGCCAGGTCGGGTACTGGACCTCCTGTATCGCTCCGGCTTCTAATAGGCAGTTGACTTCCTTAATGACGGGGTTTGTGTGGGTTGCAGCCGATCTTCTGGACTTTTGTATTATCGCTCGGCGAGATTGATCGACGTTGAGTTTATGACAGATAAATTCGGGATCGACCCTTGGCATCTTATATGGTTTCCATGCAAAAGCCTCTCGATTCTATCAGAGGAAGGCAGTCAATGCTTCCCGTTTGGCAGGTGATAGGTTGATCCCAACAGGAAAGTTCTGTCGGTGTTTGAGTCGTTAGCTGGCACTAGAACCAAGTCCTCGATGGCTTTCTCTGCGTTTTCTGTGCCGACGTCCTTAAGTACAGGAGTGTTCGACATTGCTACCCATTGGATCTGCTCCGGGCAGACCTTGCTCTTGATTGTTGCCACGTAGCACTTTTTTGGTGGCTAGTTGATCGCCTAGAACTTCTTCTTGCCCCCAAATCCCATTGAAGCGTAGGACTTGGTGGTAGGTGGAGGCTACGGCTCCGAGCTTGTGTAACTAGACACGGCTGACGATGGCGTTATAAAGGCTCGACACGCCCATGACCCCGAACTCGACTTCCACTATTTTAGAGCTGGTGTGGATGGGAAGCTTGATTTTGTGAAGCGGCCATACGGGAGCCGAATTGAATCCTACGAATGGTACCTTGGTAGGTTCAAGGTTGGCCTCCTTCAGGTGGAGGGCCTTGAACAAGGAGTAGTACATAACCTCGGCTGAACTCCCTTGGTCCACCAGGATTCAGCGGACTAAGGAAGTGCCAAGCGTAAGAGAAAATACTAAGGCGTCGTTGTGTGGCATTTGGAGACGCTCCAGATCTCGGTCGAAGAAGGAAAGGTTGCCTCTGGAAGGGTTATCTGGATGCGGACATTTTGCAGCCGAGCTTACTTGCATAACCTGTTTCCCATTGGCTGCTTGTTTGATCTCAGTCCGAAGGCTCTCTTCCGCAGCTGCGTCTACCATTCCATGGATTGCGTCGATCACCTTGACGTCGCACTATTTGCTTTCTCAGGCTCTGGCTGAGGTTAGACTCGTGTGTTTTCTTCGTGTATATATTCCTCGAGGTGGCCCTGGGATACCAACCTCTCAAGGAAGTCCCCCCACGCTCAGTATCTCATGGTCAAATGTCCCTTCTCTCTGTGGTAGGAGCATCGGTGAGGGGAGTCGGGAATTTTCTAAAAATTCCCCATTGGCCTCCTCGGCCATTTAAAGTACGATTCATTTTGGATCTTCTAAAGAATTTCATATGTCGGGATTTTAAATATGATTTTCATAGTAGCAACCTCATGAGACCGAGGACCCTTGTTTTTGCTGGAGGCCACCATGTTCACACTTCGGCGTCCTCTATTGCCGTATGTGCTTCTGTTCCCATCTCCTTGATGGGGATAGTTTTCCTCGACCCGACGTCGCTCACTCTGAGCCTCCTCTAATTGGCAGTGATTATCGATCTGCCCCATGAGACCGTCCATGTTGGAGGGATTGGACAACATCAGATCCTCGAACAGTCGGCTCTAGTGGTCTAGGCCGAATTTGAACGAGATTACGGCAATGGCCGGATCATAGCCTTGTATTTCATTGAAGAGCTCCCAATATCGAGCTGCGTATTGTCTGAGAGACTCATTGGTTAACTTCCTTAAGTCGAGAAGGGAATCAACACCCTTCGTCTGTTTGCTACTGGTGAAGAACCGAGCTAAGAAGGCAAGGGAGTCCTTTAAAGAGGGAATGGATCTCTTCAACAGTTTGTCAAACCATAGAAGACCGAGCTCTCCCAAGCTAGAAGGGAAGAGCTTGCATATCAGGGCATCATCAGAGCTGTAGAGAGACATCATCTGCCTAAAATGCACCAGGTGCAGATTGGCATCCATCTTTGAGTCATAGTTGGTGAACTTCGACGGATTGAAACCACATGGAGGGCGGACCGCATTGATTTCTCTAGAGAAGGGGGGAAATGGGTTGGTCGTGTATGATGTGACATTGTGATCGGGCTTACTACACGTCGTGCTTTGTCAGACTCCTTCGCTTGGCGGTGAGCTAAGGCCTAAGATCTTGGCCACTGTGGTACCGAGGGGAACGTTCTCGATCATTACGAAGCTGGGGAGAACGGTCCATTTGCCCACCATACCTTCTGTCTAGCTGGGTTTTTGAGTGGGTGTGACATCCGAGGCGGTAGTTGGCGGGGAGTCCAAGTGGGTGCTGCTGACGGGCTGAGCTCCCAACCGTTTATGAACTAAGACCCGCCGAGTTCGGTGATCATCGCCTAATCAATGTTCGGGAGAAGGAGAGCAGACCCGCTCTCGGCCACACATCTCTTCGTTCCTTTTGGCTTTGGCATTGACTCCTAAATGCTCGAGAGCTGAGCACTTTTGCTGTTCCCTTCGCTCGGGTGAGTGTGTTCGGTGGCACCTACGTCGCCGAGCTTGAGATGCTTCGCCATTCTGATGGGGCTTGATTGCAACTTTGAGCTGTGCCACCTCTTCCTTGACTAGTTAAAGGAGCTGGTCCTTCTTGGCTAAACAAGCTTCCAAGCATTCGACGTATGCCCTATCCCTTAGTTCGGTAGGAACTTCCACAGGTGGAGGGGGAGGAAGGGTTGGCAAGGCTACTGGGTCGGCCCCACTGACGCCCATAGCCATCTTTTTAGCCTGAGCAGATTTGATCTGATCGTTCTTCTAAGTTGGAGTTTTCGCCATGAGACTGAGTTTGAAAGAGTTTGATAAAAGTGAGAGTGAGGGTTTGGGATGAGAAGTCGAGTGGATCTCCCACTCTGGTCGCCAAAATGTGGAGTCTCGAATCCGAATTAGACTTCTCTGCTCGATATGAAAAACCCTCTTGATAATCCTGCAAAACACTCGACACTACGTTAGTGCTGACGGAGGTGGGATCTCCGGCGGGCACTACGAAGATCAAGTTAGCCTCTAGTAACAGCGAAAGTAACTTGACAGCAATCTTAGCGCGAGCGTGTATGTACCTGAGGTAGGAGTGCCCTTTCAGTATTTATAGTGTAGAGGTGCAACTGCCCACTGTGGAATTCGGTCCAGAATGCAGCGTCGTGGTCTGGGGACCAGGAAAGTGCCACCACGTGTCCCACATCCGTGTGGATTGGGCAGACATGCCTACACGTCCTCCCAAACAGCGAGAGGCATGTTTCCCATGTGCTGTAGCTGAGCGTGGACCGCTAGGCGCTTTGATCGAGAGACAAGAGATACAGTGTGGGCCGCTTGATTGAATGACAATGTCGAAGGTCATTTAGGGCAGTTCAATCCGTCTACTGAAGGTGAGCTATTGGCTCTTGGACCAAACTCACCTTTGGCCTAGGAAGGAATGGACCGAGGGTGATCGTGGGTTGAGGGCCCACTACTATCTCGGCCTACCACAGTTCCTATAAATTTTGGTCTGTGATATCATTTACCTTCTTGCCTCATTAGCGATGTATTTTTTGGTTGAAATTACAAACACGAGTATGAAATACACTTAAAACTAGTTACGTTATTTTTTGTTTAGTTACACATTATTTTATTTGCACGCTGAGTATACACATGATATCCGGTGAGCTTCCTTGCTTTCCCTTTTTTATGTATAAAAGGTGGATGTTAGTGTCATAGTTATATTCCAGATCATCAAAATTCTACCGTTCCCATATGCATTTCTCCATAACCTAAATTTTAAGATGATTGGACCTTTGGAACAATATTGTAGGAGATTGCAGCCCAAGATTGAAATTTTAGGATTTTTGTGGGGGAATATGCAGGATATATCAACCCCAAGTGTTGGTTCAGTAGGAGGAGAAAAAATGACTAAAAAGCTTGCCTCTTTAAGATCATGAGGTTGTATTCCATCAGAACCAATCACTAGAGGCCACAGGAAATTTGTAGGACTAGTCGATATTAAGTTGGGGATAATTTCAAAATTAGCCGGATAGCTCGGCTATAAAAATATATATAGGGTATACCCTATAAAATTAGTAATACCTCCGAAATGTTGGTTGCCTTAGTGAGACAGCTTGTGTCAGTTCTCCTTTTAATCTTTATACTTTTGTTTGAAGATTACTAAAATTTCTTTTTCTGATTAGAAAACACAATAATTTGGGTCAAATTACATATAGGCATCTAGTAATTTTTTTTAAATGGATGTTTGGCTGAACCTCAATTTGTTTTAGAACTCTGAAATTAATGACTGGACAAACTTCAGGTAACTAGATTTGACAGATTTAGATTTAAATGAACCGCGTAGAGTCCATTTAAATCGTTCTGTTTCTTTTGAAACTTTTTTCAATATATAGGTGAATTAATTATATGCTTTATGCATAGATGAATAATGATTATTTATTTCTTCTTTACCAAAAATATATGTTGATGGTGTCAGAAACTGGTGAAAAGATATCGAACTCTTGCATTGGTTCCTACAAACTATTCTCGGAGATTGGCTGTTGATTCACACTTAAAAGTGCGTATATTCTATGTCAAAACTCCTCCACTTGTATTTGTTTATGATTCATTGGTTGCATTTTATGTGATTTTATTATTTAACGCGTGTTTTGGGTTCATAGTATGCAAATGAAGTTTTTTGTTGGGAATTATGGGGTTCGGGACATTAACGGAAATTAAGTCAAGAAGTTGGAAGCAATGAGTAAAGATTGAAGGCAGAAGGTCTAATTTCGATAGTGAATGCAGTACTACGGTAGTGGAAAACACTGACTTTTGGAGATTTTAAAGTAGTATATTGAATTACCGGTAATAGGTACTATATTACTAGTAATATAGTGCACTGCTTGGATTTGCTAAGAAGAGAAAAAAAACACAAAATCTGCAATTACCGGTAATAGGTATTGAATAACCAATAATAGAGTGCACTGTTCGAATTTGGAGAAAAGTTGCAATTACCGCATCTGGACATGTATTACCGATAGTATTACCGGTAATAGGGGAAAACTAAATTTTTCTTGTTTTATGGGATAATGATTCGTTTAAATATTATCTTTATCTTTTTGTTAGCTTAGAGATCTATTGAACGGGGGCAACTTTCATTTCGAGTTTTATTCATTATGTGAGAGAGTTTTTTATTATAATAGTTGGGAGAAAACAATTGGAGATTCAATTACAAATTTATTATTCATTTTACAAGTTCATTGTTTCATCTTGTTCTTCATTCTTTTGTTCCTTATTTCTCATGGATTCTATTCAATCTATGAATAGCTAATTCTCTCAAGATTCGATTCGAAGGTGAAACATCGAATTGTGACTTAAGGTAATTCGATTCTCGCACACAAGGTCTTGAATTTATGATATTGTTTTATTAAATTAAGAATTACTTTGAAATCAATCAAGGGTTTTTGTAAGATTTTACTTGTGTAGACAACCTTCGTTGATACACGCAATTCTTATATCTACAAGGTTTTGATTTGAAAATTAAATTTTCTTATCTTGATTATAGAATGATCATCAATCATTCTTGATTATTGATAAACCCTAATTTTTCCATCATCCGACGAAGGTTGAATGTTGTAGAACCGGAGTTGAGTTATTTTAGAGGATTGAGTTATTATGAGTCAAGGTTGATGTGGATCCCGAGAATTGGATCTTATTTTTGTTATTTAGTTTTTTCAGTATTCTTTCCCAACATCTTTACACAACCATTTTTCCAAACCTTTTCTTCATTTCTCTCGATAAACTTCCAAATTACTCGTTCCCTGTGGATTCGACTCCGGACTTTTGTATTATTATGCTACGACCGATCAATTGATCCTTCACTTGAGATACACGTTTTATTGACACCAGTTGACGACAAGTATTTTTGGCACCATTACCGGGGACTCGAGTTGATTTAGAAGCTTATCAATTCTCCCGTCACATAAAAAACAATCAAAGCTAAACAAGCAGGAGAAGCTATAATTACTACCGGTAATTCCATCAGCACTATTGGTAATACAATGTTCTGTCCATTCTTGTTGGTAAGTTGAGGTACATTTCAAACTCTGTTTTCATTTGATATTGTGCTAGATTTTGTAATTTGCTGAATAGTGCATGTGGGCGCGTAACAGCCAAAACCGATTAGCACGTCAAGAGGACAATTCCAATATGGATCCTCCAACAGACGGACTAGATGGACTTTAACCACCATTCAATTCACCTCATCACAATAAGAATAATCCTCTACATGGTCCAAATGATTTTTTCTCCCATGTTAGGTCAGATTCCTCCCATTCAAGCAAATTACCCCAATTTTGATAATGAGGATGCTGACCTAGAGGATGTTAATATCGAACAGGATGCATATCAAGGTTGCACCATGCGCAATTATCTGAACCCTACTCGAACATCTACAACATCTTGTATATGCCTACCTTTTGAAACTCGTGATTTCGTAGTTTGACCCAATCTATTGCCACATCTGCCTCATTTTTATGGAATACACAATGAAAATGCTTATTTGCATGTCTAGGATTTTGAAGAGGTTGTTAAAACCATGATAGAATGAACTCAGCGGCAGGATATTGCATATTTAAAACTGTTTTCTTTTTCCTTAAAAGATAAAGAGAAAACCTGTCTGAATTCGTTGCGTCTACGCTTAATCCACACTTGGGCTGATATGCAAAGGGATTTTTTAAGGAAATATTTTCCAATCCATCAGACTATGGCCCTTGAGAAACAAATCCAAAATTATTATGAAAGACTCGGCGAAACATTCTATGGATGCTGGGAACGTTTTGAGAATTTGTTACAGTTGATTCCAAATCATGGGTTTGATTCATGGTAGCTTGTTAGTTTTTTTTATGAAGGACTTACCCCATCTTCTCGACAATTTATTGAAATGATGTACAGTGGGGAGATTTTGAATAAAGATCATAATGACGCTATGTAATATTTGGAAAAATTGGCTGAGATTGCTCAATCTTGGGACACTTCCAATCCCAATGACAGGTCTATGAAATCTTGTGCAAAAGTCTCAACAGGGGGAGAAAAATACACTTTGAACTCTAATGATGAATTACAAGCTAAGGTTGCCCAGCTTACACGTAAACTTGAGAGTTTAGAGCTGCAAAAAGTGATTGAAGTGACCAGTACGCCTAGGAAAGAGGAGGCATGTACTATTTGTGAAGCCCAAGAGCATTGTATGAATGAATACCCTGCCATTCTAGCCTTTAAGGAAATCCTACACAAGCGAGTGTGAATGCGGTCATGCCACCGCAACAACAAAGAAGGCCGTTCAATTCTCCATTCTTGGATACTTATAATCTGGGGTGGCACAACCACCTAAATTTCAACTGGCAGAACGAGAATACAGTAAATCAATGGCCCTCTCAAGGATTCCATCCTCTGGGCCAAACCTCTTATAACCAGTACAATCAAGGACATGGCCAATAGGGTTAAGGTCCTGATGCTTCTCATTCCTACCAGCTACCCCATAAGCGCAGCTTTGAGGAAACGATGCAACAGTTTATACAAGGTGAAAACATGAGCAATGCACAAACCTCACAGGCCATTGGAGACATTAGAACACAGTTGACTAAAATTACCTCCACTTTGAGTAATCTTTAGCAAGAGAAAGGGTGATTCCTCGCCCAACCTCAAGCTAACCCGAAAGGGCAAAATGCTATTGAGAGTATCCACTTCAAAAGCACATCATTTGAGGATGTTAATTCTGTCACTACACTTCAGAGTGGTGAAACAATAGATAATGACATCATCCTTCCTCCTACAAGGGCACCTACCCCTAATTCTTCTGACATTGCTGAGAGACAGGATACCTCTGAAAAAGGTAAGAAGCGTGAGATAATTATGAAAAAGAGAAAGAAAAGACTATTGTGAGTGACACTTGCCTATTTCCTAATCTATATCTACAACGGTTAAGAACTACACCTAAAATAAATCATCAATCTAAAATTTTTGAACTGTTCAAGTAGGTGAATGTCAATATACCATTATTGGATGCTATCCGGCAAGTGCCCTCCTATGCCAAGTTTCTTAAGGACTTGTGCACCTTGAAAAGAAAGTTAAATGTCCAAACGAGAGCCTTCCTCACAAAACAAGTAAGCTCCATCTTGTAAGCTCATGCGCCACCCAAATATAAGGATCCTGGTTGTCCAATGATTTCTATCACTATGGGGGCAAGTAAACTTGAAAGAGCTTTATTGGATCTAGGGGCTAGCGTCAATCTGCTTTCTTACCATGTCTACTAGTCCCTTAGTCTCGCTATCTTAAACCGACTCCCATAACCCTCCAATTTGCTGATAGGAGTGAGAAGAGACCGAGGGAAATAGAAGAGGATGTCCTAGTGCAAATCGATAAATTCTACTTCCCGGTAGATTTTGTTGTCCTTGACACACAATCGGTTGTCAATCCCACAGCTCAAATTCCCGTCATTTTAGGTCGTCCGTTTCTCGCTACAGCTAACGCTCTTATCAACTATAGGTCGGGTATCATGCAATTGACTTTTGGTAATATGACGGTGGAATTAAATGTTTTCAATGTTTGTAAGCAATTGGGAGATGATGATGAGATGTTTGAAGTTAATAGCATTGAAACTTCTGGTTTCACCCAAAGTATTACTCGTTCGAAACCTCTCGAATCTTGTCTTTTGAATGTTGGGGCTGAAGAACATATTCCTTCCCTCTAAGAAGTAAAGATGGTTTACTTGTTATATCATGCCGAAGTTTTCAATGTGAATGACTGGACACCGAGGTTCAAAAACCTCAAACCTTCAGATACTCATATCATTCCCTTGGATATTCAATCACCAAAATTTGAATTGAAGCCCTTGCCAGCCTCATTGAAGTATGTTTACTTAGGAAAAGAGGAGACTTTTTCCGTTATTATCTCTTGTAGTCTCTACGAGGAGCAAGAGGCAACCCTTTTGAGAGTTTTGAAAGCACACAAGAAGGCGATCGGGTGGACCATTGATGATTTAAAAGGCATTGATCCCTCAATCTGCACCCATCGCATATATCTTGAGGAGAATGTTAAGCCGACCCGCCAACCTCAGCGTTGTCTGAATCCTAACATGAATGAGGTGGTGCGGGCTGAAGTTTTAAAGTTGCTTAATGTGGGGATCATTTACCCCATTGCTGACAGTTAATGGGTCAACCCGGTATAAGTGGTACTGAAGAAATCTGGTCTTACTGTAGTTAAGAATGAGAACAATGAGTTGATCCCCACTCGGACCATCATCGGGTGGAGGATATGCATTGACTACCGTAAATTGAACACTTGCACTTGAAAAGACCATTTTCCTTTACCAATCCCCAAAAGTATTAAAGACATCTGGTCTTTTCTTGGCCATGCCAATTTTTACCAGCATTTTATCAAAGGATTTAGTGCCATTTCTCACCCTCTTTGCCATTTTCTTGCTAAAGACACTCCCCTACGAGTGGACTCCAACATGTGATAAGGCCTTTACTTCTCTCAAAGAGATGTTGATTTTTCCACCTATTATGCAGCCACCTGATTAGAGCCTTCCTTTCGAGCTTATGTGTGACACGAGTGATTACGCTTTGGGGGCTGCTTTAGGTCAAAGGCGAGGAAAGAAACCATGTGTGGTGTATCGTGCTAGTAAAACATTAAATGATGCTCAAATAAATTACACCACCACGGAGAAGGAGTTGTTAATGGTTGTCTTTGATCTTGATAAATTCCACTCTTACCTCATAGGATCCCCGATAGTCATCTTCACAGACCATTCGACACTGAAGTACCTGCTCACCAAACAAGATGCTAAGCCTCGACTCATTTGGTGGATCCTTCTTCTCAAAGAGTTTGATATTACTATTAAAGACAAGAAAGGAGTGGAGAATGTAGTAACAGATCACCTATCGCGCTTACTAGTTAGTGACTATCCAAGCGATTTGCCGTTGATTCTTGCCCTTGGTATGCGGACATTGTGAATTATCTTGTTACGAGGCAAATTCTAGAAAAATGGGGTAAGCAAGAGCACTATAAATTTCTAAGTGAGGTGAAAAAATTCTATTTTGATGATCCTTACTTATTTAATTATTGCCCTGAATAGATTATGCGGCGTTGTGTGCCCGATAATGAAATTCAAGGAGTACTATCCTTTTGCCACTCCGAGCCACGTGGAGGTTATTTTTCCTCTAAAAAGACAACCGCTAAGATCTTGTAATATGGTTTCTACTAGCTCTCTCACTTTAAAGATGCCCAGAAATACTTTCTTACTTGTGAGCCATGCTAAAAATTGGGTAGTGTCACCCGACGCAACATGATGCCCTTGAACCCGATCCTTGTCATTGAAATGTTTGATTGTTGAGGGATAGATTTTATGGGGCCCTTTCCTCCTTCAGCTGGCTATTTATCCATTTTATTAGCAGTGGACTACGTGTCCAAATGGGTTAAGGCAATTTCCACACGCACGAATGATCACAAAGTTGTCCTCTCCTTTCTTAATGAGCACATTCTGTCATGATTTGGCCTGCCTCGGGCGATTATCAGTGACCAAGAAACACATTTTTGCAATAGACCATTTGGCGTTCTACTTACCAAACATGGGATTAAGCATAAAGTATCCACAAGGTATCACCCACAAACCAATGGGCGAGCGGAATTAGCCAATCAAGAGTTTAAGCAGATTCTTGAGAAGACAGTCAACCCTAATCACAAGGATTGGTCTAGGTGCTTGATTGATGCCTCGTGGGCCTATCGCACTGCATACAAGACCATTTTGGGCCTGTCCTCGTATTGGTCAATTTATGGAAAGGCTTGTCATATCCCTGTTAAGATGGAGCACCGAGTATATTGGGCTCTTAAAAATTTGAATTTGAATTTACCTACAGCTGGTTCTCAAAGAAAAATAGATTTGAACGAATTGGAAGAATTGAGGTGGGATATTTATGAGAACTCTTGCATTTATAAGGAGAAAGTTAAAACTTTACATGGTAAAAATATTTCTCGAAAAACTTTTAAATCTAACCAAAAGGTCCTCCTTTGTAATGCCCGTCTTCATCTCTTTCTCGAAAAACTTCGATCTCAATAGGCCGGCCCATTTATTATTTAGAATTTTTTTACTCATACGACTATCGAGATTGAAGATCCCTCAAATGGGTATATCATGAAAGTTAACGGGCAACATCTCAAACCATTCTTGGAAGATTTTCCCCACGAAGAGATTGTTGAGGAATTGGTCAATCTTGTGTATCAAGATTTGTGAGCTTTTATGAAGTCTAGGAGACTATAAATTCATGGAGTTTGTGATACCTCTATTTTTTTTTGTGCTCGAATGGCATTTGATGGTCTGGTATAGACATCTGTTCGGAGCTATGTATGGAGTACCTAGGAGGTTGGGTTTGATAGCAGGCACATCGACAACAAGAATTCTGTCCGAACCATCAGCCTTCAGTGTTAAAGCTCTATGGAGATTGTTTCAAATTATAGTGATGGGTAAAGAATTTGGTACAAGCCAAAAGGATAGGTAGCCTATTAGATGATGTCACCTCTTTTCACGATACTATTAACCTCCTTTTGCATACTGTCCTTTTAACGAATAGAGAAACATAGTCTTCGTCCAATGGAGAAAAGTAGTACCCGTGTCTTTCACGTGAAGAAAGTGGTGGATTCATTAAATTGCTTGTTGATTCTAACATTGTTTCGAGTGTCTTGTTCTTGTAAGCCAAGATTTGCATGATTGAAGACGCTGGATGTATATTTTGGTCAGGTTTGTTTCCCTCCCTGTTTATTTTTAGTGTCTCCTTTGCTTTATGCATTGGGGAAATGCTCATAACAAGTTGGGGGGTGAGGCTCATGCCTAGTTGTTGCTTTCCTAGTCATCTCAAAAAAAAAAAAAATTAATTTTGTCTTGTGTAGCTGGTTTTGCATTGCCCTCATTGCATGATGTGTTTTGTCGCATTGTTTACACTAGTGGAGTGGATTATGCTCATTGAACAATTTGTGTTCCGACACTTGCATACCATTTGCTGAATGTTAACAAACATTTGTGAATGAGTATATTTCAAACACCAAGTGGAGATTGTAGCCACCTTTTTTTCAATTTGAGACATTCTTCCATTTTCGGGTTTCATAGAGCATGCATGTTACTCCATTTTAATGTTTACTTTGAAAGTTATAATCAATGGGAAGATGATTCGAGGCATTCATTTCATTGATAAACCCACCATTTTTAAAGTGTCGACAATTGAATCATGTATTAAGCTTGTGAGTCACCATTTTATTTGTTAATACCTTAGGAGGCCTTTGTTGAGTCATATATTTGCGTGGGATGTGTATTGATGCTAATCCTCATGTTCTGATTCAAGTTAGGGGGTGAGGCTGTGAAATATGGAAGAGAATCTGAAAAATGGGCAGTGGTCTCAATTACCGGTAATACGGAGTTCTTGAAGTTTTGGGCAAAAATTGGAGAAATAAGACAGTGCGTCGAATTACTGGTAATAGAGCTTGAATTACATGTAATAGGTGACTCCTATATAAACCCATTACCGCACCCAATTTCTAAATCATCGGTAATTGCAAGAGACTTCTTTGGGTGATTTCAAACCCTAAGCCTAGCCTCTCTCCAAAAACACCAAAATCCTCCAAATCAAACCCTAAATCTACCCTAAATGCTCATTACGAGTACCAAGGATCCACTCGCAGGCCACGGATCGAAGAAATTGGGCGATTTCAGAGAAACTCAAAGGGTTTCTGGCGTTTTCTAGGGAGTTTGAAGGGCCACTGTGATTTTCTGGGTTGAGGGCCAACATCACGATCTGTTTGTCTCTGGGTTGCATTGAAAAGGTGAGTTCACACCCTTTCCATCTCAAATTTGGATTGAAACCCTGGGCTAAGGGTAATTTTTTTTTCTGGTTTTGCAATATTTGTCGAACTGTGGTTGTGTGTCGCCATTATTGCTATTGATTCTCGTGTTGCTTGTTTTTGAAGTTGGTTGGAGGAGAAATAAGGGTGGGTACGGAGATTGTTTGTAAACATCTATCAAGTATTCCAAGTGATTGAATCCAGAATGACGAAGAAGACATTAGCCAACCGCCCAATGACCCGTAAACCCGTACCCACAAGTGGGCCAGCGTCAAGAACCCATGCTTCAAATACTAGAAACCTTCGACCACCTCCATAACCCCAACCTAGCACTCCTCGCTCTGAGTCTCCAAATCCTCATACACCTTCACCATCAACCCAAATTACAAACCCCTCATCAAGTTCATCTCGTAATCCACGGTCCAAGAAACCAACAGATTGGAAGAAAAATGTGGAAAGAAAGGTAGCCACTTGTGGACAAAAAGTGGATGATACATGGACAAGACTAGCCATGGTGGAAATTTCTAGGGTTGTAAAGGGACTAGGAATCACAAAATGGTTTGAGGATGTGAGGAGATAGATTTTACCATGGGTTCAAGAATTTTATATCACGATGCATAAGGTACCAAATCAAGAGGTAGTAGAGGGGAAGGTTAAGGGAAAAACAATAAGAATTGACTGACTAACCATCGGCAATTATCTTGGATGTCTATTACTCCCACTATTTGAAATTCAGTATCCAAGGGATGATTATCGGAGTTTGGAAGGATTAGTATTGGCCACAGAGGTGCGGGATCAGGAAGGATACCAAACTTATGCAAGGGAAAAGAAGTATGCGCAAAGGATGCTTAAAGCAGAATATGGATTTATGAACAAAATTGGTCATGCTAAGGTGTATCCAAGGGGGACTGAGAAGATACTTTTGCAAGAAGAAGTTCAATTGGTGTATGAGGTGACGGCGAGGAAGAAAGTAGATGTTCCAGGAATTATCTTTTTAATATTCTGACCAAATTCAAAACAAGGTCCAGTTTGAAAAGTGGGCTACCATACAGTTGCATGATATCAACTCTATGTGAGAAGGCTGGACTCAAGGAAACCAATAAGGAAAAGTGGTTGAAACCAAAATATGGCCCATTCTTAAATAAAACCCTAAACAAAGCTGCAACCCATAAATAAAAAAGGGATAGGACTATACCTCAGCCGATGTTTGATCGAGAGGATGAAGAAATGATCAGTCCTATCGATGAATGCACCGAGCCCGCTATTCATGCTACTCCTTCTATTGCTACTCCCTATGCTGCCCCTACTGCTATGGAAAAACCAACTACTGGGCCTCCTCCCATGGGAAATGACATGATGGATTTGTTGAAAAGAATTGTTGAGAATCAAGAGAAAATAAAAAAGAATCTGAATACTTGGGGAGAAAAACAGGATGTGTTGGGTGAAAGGTTGGAGAAAGTGGAGAAAAAGTAAGGACAGACGAAAAAAGTGACGAAATTGATGCATGGACAATTGTTACATGAGAAAGTAAAAATTGAGTAGTTGGGAGCTGCAGTTACGAGTTTGAGACTATACCCCCTCCGAATATTAAAGTCACTACTGTCCAAACTCTAGGGCAAGACAAACCTAGCATGGACACTGTTGCAAGTTATCCTTTTTCCAGACAGTGGCCTTTCCTGCTAGTGTGGAACCTTCTGTCCCAACCAGTGAGGGTCCTTCTATTGTGGTTGAGCCACCAAGTTCTACCCCCATTGCTGAAGGTGGAGGCCCATCTTCTGGACCGATAGGGAGTAATGTCAATGAGAGTACTGAAAATGTGGAGACGGGACGAGATAAAGAAAAGGGTAAGCAGGTGATGGAAGATGAAGAAGGAAGTGTGCATATAATTGAAAAGGAAGGTGAGAGTGGAAGTGAGAAGTCAGAGACAGAGTCAGATTCACCAAGCCTCCCAGTTGAGATGAGAAAGATAAAAATGATCAGTGATGATGATGAGGAATGCGATCCAATTAGGGACGAATGATCCATTTTAGTTTGTTTTGATTTTTTTTGTTTGTTGTCTTTTGGTCTGAGTACAGTTGACTTTGGAATTTTGCACGAACAGTGGCCGGATAGTTTATCGAGCCAGGCATGTTTTGCCACTGTCCGATTTTGTTTTGATTTTCCATCAACAAAACACATGGATGTTTTAAGCTTTCAAGTCCCGTATGATTTATTTTGGGTATAATGATCATTGTGGGTTAAAATGGATAACATTTCATGCATATCATATTCTTGGAGCATTTAGTTACATTCGTTGATTGGGTACTTTTCATTCTATATGGCTAATGCGTAAATCATGTTTCTGGGTTGGGTTCCTATACCTTGAAAGAATAAGCGAGTCTAATTATTGTGAGTGAAACACCGGAGAGATTCGTAGTTGAGGCTTAAAAGTTTAGAAATGAATTCTTGCACCTATGTTTGTTTTTGTTTTGTCGAGCTCTGCATTATCGGAACACATATAGCATGTGAGCTATTCATTTCATTGTATAAACAATTTGAATTTTTGAACATGTACTGGGTTAATATTTTAACTATCTACCTGAGTATGGTTTAATATGTATATTCTTTGCTTAGAACTAGCAAAGCTCAAGTTGGGGGGTGGATTCGCACTGAAAAGTGCATATATTCTATGTCAAAACCCCTTAACTTGCATGTGTTTATTATTCATTGGTCGCATTTTATGTGATTTTATCATTTAACATGTGTTTTGGGTTCTTAGTGTGCAAATAAAGTTTTTTGTAGAGAATTATGAGGTTCGGGACATTGACGGAAATAAAGTCAAGAAGTTGCAAGCAAAGAGTCAAGATTGAAGGCAGAATGTTCAATTATCAATAGTGAATGCAGTACTACCGGTAGTAGAAGACATTGACTTTTGGAGATTTTAAAGCAGTACATTGAATTACTAGTAATAGGAACTAATTACCGATAATAGAGTGCACTTCCCGAATTTGGAGAAAAGTTGCAATTATCGCATCTGGACATGTATTACTAGTAGTATTATCGGTAATAGGGGAAAAATGAGATTTTTCTTATTTTATGGGATAATGATTCGTTTAAATGTTATCTTTATTTTTTTGTTAGCTTAGAAATCTATTTAATAAGACCCTAGTTAGGGATTAGGGGCAGCTTTCATTTCGAGTTTTATTTACTAAGTTAGACAGTTTTTTACTGTAACAGTTGGGAGAAAACAATTGGAGATTCAATTACAAAGTTATTATTCATTTTTCTAGTTCATCGTTTCATCTTATTCTTCATTCTTTTGTTCCTTATTTCTCATGGATTATCTTCAATCTATGAATAGCTAATCCGCTCAAGATTCAATTTGATGTGAATCCCGAGAATTGAATCTTATTTTGTTAATCAGTTTTCTCAGTATTCCTTCCCAACATATTTACACAACTATATTTTCCAAAAACTTTTCTTCCTTTCTCTTGATAAACTTTCAAATTACTCGTTTCCTGTGGATTTGGTTCCAGACTTCTAGATTATTATACTACGACTGATTAATTGATCTTACGCTTGGGATACACGTTTTATTGACACCGATTGACGATAAGCAGTTGTCCGTCCAAGAACCTTCGACGATCGAATGTTAATATGAGAGTATGTGAGTAGAATGTGTAAACAGACCTAATCCTTGGTTTAGAGGTCCCTTTAAATAGGTCAGAGGAGGGGGGAATCTCAGGTGAGCTGATGACTGCCGATCATTCCTTCTTTCTTTATTTAAAGGAACGACTCGTTAATTGTGTTCATCCCAATCGGGTCATATGTAATTTGAAGATTTTTTCCCCACCATTGGTAGGGTTGTCTATCTCTATATCCGTCCATATTGGTAGGGCTGTCACTTTTTATATCCGTCCATATTGGTAGGGTTGTCTACTTTTTATATCCATCCGTATGTCATTTAGGCTTTAACATTGTATGTCATTTAGGCTTAACATTGTTTATGTGGCTGCTCTATATTAGGCCTGTGAGTTATTCCCTATTTTTTTTTTTTGTTGTTGTTAAAATCGTACAATTTAGGATTCGGTCTACGATTCAATTCACGATTTATAAAAAAAAAAATACGAATCTACAAGTGAATTTAGACAAAATTAGTGAAAAATCGGTTCGATTCATGTAAATATAAGAATTGTTGCATTCAATGAATATGAACCCACTTTTGCCTGTTTTTATTTTTCTTTCATAAAATTATGAATATATATACCTTCACAGAAGTTCAAAAAATTGAATTGCCAAGCAAAATTTATCAATTATTTATTGATTTAAAAAATTTATTCTTATTTGAAACATGTTGTTAACCTCTTTTTTTTCTCATTTTTATCAAATACGAAAATAAACAATCTCAATATATATTTAATGCTAAGATACATTGTTCCGATCAATTTGTTAGTTTGGTCAGGTTTTCATAATTTATTATAACAGGAGTCAATAGATGAGCTCAACAACTTTATAATTATTATATTTACGTGCTGAATAGTTATTCAAGTAGTTTTGAATATATTCTGTAATATTACACATGAATGCGTTGAAAAATCAATATTTTTAAGTCATGTATCATTTGAATCATAGACCACGGCAGGACTCAAAGTCGAGAGCCAACTCACGTATATTGCCATATAAATAAGTTTCTCATCTACCAACCAACATAATCGTTGTTAAATTTTCTATTATAACCGATTCATGATTCTATTTAAGATTTTAAAAAAAGAATATTTCGATTATGGATTCGATTCCCAATGTGACAACCTTGATCTAGTCACACACAAGAAAGACTGGGGATACTTGCATAGTAGCCCGCACAGCAGGATGTGTCATGCACACGTAGTTTTGGTGTATAAAATGCTTCACACTTCTTTAATCTTAATTCTTTATTTGGCACCCCAAAAAAATTTTTTTTTGTCCAAACTAGCTCTTTTGACTGCTTTGGCCGGAAAAAAAGAGAAATAACTTTACAAATCATAATGCTGACCTACTTTCAAGAAAGAAAAGTTGACTAATATCGTTCATTCGAACCCCTTTCATTTGTGTCGTCCAAATTTTATTCTCAGAAAAATACTACAAATTCACCGTTCACTTAAAAAATTATTCCGAAATTAATTGTGAACTTGAAATTTTTAAAATAATTGTTAATGAATTTTTTGTTTTATCTAAAAAATGAATTGTTATAAATAATATTAAGATACGTTTTTTTTTTGAATCCTAATTGGAAATTTTTAGAATTTTACATTTAAAATTTATTTTGAAAATTTTGAATTTACAGTTAAATCCTTAATAATTTTTCAAGTAAACGGTGAATTTTTAGTATTTTTTTAAAATAAATTCAGGATAATACGACTGAAAAAATTTGAATAAATAATAACGATCACTTTTTTTTCTTTAAAATTGAGCGGCGATAAAATTTGTGGAGTGCCATGGCTGGTACGATTTGGACAATGTCGGATGGATCTGATATTTCGTAGAGATTTTTGGCCGAGTTCGATTTCGACAATGTCGGTGATCGATTTGCAGGAAAATTATATGGTTTTTGGATTTTGGTGGGATGAGGTTATTTCCATGTCCTCATTAACTGGACAGAGGTTTTTGTTTGTGGCGGTTGGTCTCTTAGTTTAGGAGTTCGATTTGTTTAATAAAAATGCTAGGGATACAAATATTCAAAATATATTTAGAATCGTTATATGTCCGTAGAATTCTTAATAATTTGTGAACGTTATATGCATTTAATGATTCCGAACTCATCTGTGTTCGGAATATTTATATTCCTCTAGACTTTTCTATTGTTTAAATGTGAATTGAAAGGGAAATGAATTCTAAGTGTGTTTCGATCAGTTTACTCGTCTATCGACTAAATTTTGAAGAATATTATTCAAGTACTAATGTCTGAAAAATAGTAGTATATCAAGTCTGAAAAATACTAATGAATACTATTATTTCATGTCTGAAAAATAGTATTTTTGATTAATTAAACAAAGTTTTTAATTAATCGACAAATAGTATTTGGAGAATATTATTCAAGTAGTAATGAATACTACAATATCATGTCTGCAAAATAGTATTTGTTGACTGTAGGTCACATCCGAGAAATTTAGGCTCACAAGACTTAGGCCCATAGAAATCTGCCCGCGAGCTAAGGAAAGGCCGCGAGCCAAGACAAGGCCGCGAAGGTCTAGCCTCGCTAGGGCTGAGGGCCGAAACAGTTGAGAACCGCAAAGGCCAGGCTGCGGGGGCCACGAGCTATAGAGGGCCGGGTCGCAGGGGTCCCTAGTCGCAGAGGCTAAGCCGCTGGTGCTGCAGGGGCCTCGATGGCGTTAATTTAAAATCATAGTAACATTACTTTAATTCTTTAATTTCCATTTTACTTGTCAAAACGACAATTTAAAAAAAAACTCTCATTATTAACAAAATTTGAACAATTTAACAAAATTAGAGAGTTGGAAATGTAAATTGACCCAAATACTCCCTCCGCGAGTTTATATCTAAATTTAAAATAATAAACAGAACAATCTTGGGGTATGGCAGCCATGTGATCAATTCTTCATTAGTAGCTCCCGGCACCTCTTGGTCGGCCAGATCCTTTTTTCGTACTTCTACATTTGACATGAAATTTCAGGGGTAGAAAAACTAATCCAGTGAATAATTAAACTTAGTAGAGAAAATTATTTGAAAATCAAACCCAAAAGAATAACAAGCTTGCAACAGGACATATGATGACAAACGAATAAATATGAATAGTGAATCAAGTAAAGTAAACAGATATGTATGTTATGCTTTTGCTCATTAATGTTTTTAGGAATTCCACTTAGGAACTCTGAATCTTACCCAACTATTTAGGGTTAGACACTTAGTTGATATTGACTAATCTTTACCTATCCGAGGCCCATAGTTTGAGATTATGTACTCAACTTGAATGTTGACCTGGCAAGAAATGAACTTTCTACCATGCACTCAAGTCAATAACTTTCTCACCCTAGTTAGATCCGATTGAACGTGTCATCACTAGTCAGGTATCAACAAACCTATGCCGTTTATCCTTTACTAGCTTAAGGATGTCCAAGACCCTGACCATCACTCCCTCAGGTTTGGAGTAGTCATCACAGATGTCCCCAAAGTTATCCTCAACCGTTTCTACAACTCCTAGTTAGGGTCCTTAAAGAAAAGAGGACAACCCCTGAAGGGACTCAAACTGACATGGAACACGACACGATGACTGGTGGAACTCTGACCCACATGGAACACGAGACTCAAACATAGAAAATAATTATGTGGAACTCTAACCCCCATAATCCAACACAGCACGACGATCTCTAAAACCAGTTAAACATATTTTTCATTAACGTTACTTACTTGTTTCTACACATTTCCACAATGCACTTATTCTGGTGACATTCAAATTGGTGTCCCTGACGTATTTTTTAATTTTTTCCCTAACAATTCGCATTCACAAATATGTCCATCCTACTGAAATTTAAATAGCACAATGGTTGTACTATATCCAACCAGGTAGCACGACGGTTGTATCATAACCTTTCCACAAAATATCGGACAACACGACAGTCGTAGCCAAAACTTTCGCCGACAACCAACCACGTTATTCATGTTCTTTCAACAACAACATCAACAATTCATTTATCAATTCTACAAGTCTAACAACGATCTCAATATTATACCGACAAAAACGTTTCTACATTCACCGACGGATAGCATAAGAAATTTAGGCTCACATGGCTTAGGCCCATAGAAATCTGCTCGCAAGCTGAGGCAAGGCAGCGAGCCAAGACACGGCTGCGAAGGTCAGGCAACGCTAGGTCTAAGGGTCAAAACAGTCGACAACCGCAAGGGCCAGGCCGCGGGGGCCACGAGCTGCAGAGGCTGGGTCGTGGGGGGCCGGGTCAAAGGGCTCAGTGGTTGCAGAGGCCGAGCTACAAGTGCCACGGGGGCTTCGGTGGCATTAATTTAAAACCAGATTAACATTACTTTAATTATTTAATTTCCATTTTATTTGCCAAACGACAAGTTAAAAGAAAACTCTCAATATTAACAAAACTTGAATAATTTAACAAAATTAGAGAGTTGAAAATGTAAATTGACAAAAATACTCCCTCTGAGTTTATATCTAAATTAAAAAAAATAAACAGACCAATTTTGGGGTATGGCAGCCATGTGATCAATTCTTCATTAGCAGCTCTCGCACCTTATGCTCGACTGGATCCTTCGTTTGTACTTCTACATTTGACGTGAAATGTCAGGAGCAGAAAAACTAACCCTGTGAGTAATTAAACTGAATAGAGAAATTTATCCGAAAATCAAACCCAAAAGGATAACAAGCATGCAACATGACATATAAAAATTAATCAAGCCATGAGAATGTTTTTAATACACAAACAAACATTATGTTAAAGTTAAGTTACATTAACTTTTTTTTTTAATAAATTCATGAGAAGTTTTTTGTTGATATAATAGATTAAGATGTATATGTGCTTTTTATTAGATCAAATACATATATAGGACAAAAAAATATTGATATTCATTAAGAATAAATAATTTTTTTAAATTTAAGATGCGTAAATAATTTTACAAAATTAAATAATATGATCCAAATTTAATTTGATTCATCATTTAAAGCTCGAATAATAGAAAGAAAGTGAAAAATTAAGGAAAAAATTAAATTTTAAAAATTATAATAATTATTTTATGAGATAGATTAAAATATATATGTGGTTTCATTAGGTAAAATATACATAAAAATATATAAATTTAACAAGATACATCAAGTGATAAACATGATTTTTGTAAGAAAAAATAGTTGTTAAAATATAAAATGCATATTTATTTGTACAATTTGATTAAAAAATAAATAAAATATAATGTACTAAATACAATAAATATAGTTATATAACACACATATCATATGTAAATATCATTATATAATGTATTATACACACACATACTTAAATAGACTAAATATATACAAAAGCAAGAGATAAAATAACTAATGAGGGCATTTTGATTTTTTATCCCTCAAAACTAATGATGTTTATGAGAAATGAATAGAAGGAGGAATCTATATAATAGTTTATAAAGCAAGGAAGGTCATTGCATTTGCTGGAAAACTCAAGGGAGGTCAGTGCAATTTACCCTTTTTTTGTTGTTTTTGTTTTTTTTTTTTAACTTTTGCTACCGACTCGTAAAAAAAAAAGTAATCGACACCGATCATTTGAATTCTTTTTAGTTGTACCATTTAGTTTTTATTCTCGAATTTTTTAAAATTTGTTTTGACTTAAAAAAATATTTTAAAATTAACTACAAATCGATTGAATTTCACTAGAAATGACTCTTTACACTACAACAAAAAACACTTTTCCCGACTAAAA
>JABCMJ010002804.1:244-21743 GCA_014822125.1 Arbutus unedo
GATTTTGTCCCCTTTATGCATGTGTGTGGGAGAGATAAGTGGATCTCATCTTCTTTTTGTATTGGTATTGTATTGTAAAGAGATATACAGATTTTTGGAGAGTTTCTCTCTCTAGTTCTTCAAGTTTTTGAGTGTTCTTCATCTTTCTCCTGAAATTTTCTTCAAGTATATGACATGTTCTCCTTTGGGAAGTAAGTTAGAGAAAGTGTAAGTTTGATATTGTGTTCTTGCTTTTCATTTCAATCTTCCGGCAAGTCACCGGAATCTTAGCTATTAATATTTTACTTACTTTTTCTACAGATTTTAGAACATCCTTGGTGATCTATTTATCCTTTTAGCATTGACTAATGTTTAGTTTATCTATCTTCAATCCCTTTGTGTTCTTTAAAAGCATGAGCAACTAATCTTTTTCTTAGAAACAAAAAGGAAGTGTTAAGTTTTTGCTTAGTTATTGTCATATTTTTGGTATATCTAATACTTGAGCCTATGTCCTCCCTATTTTGGAATACTTGTTCTTGAACTTGGATAAATCTAGAGACACATCCTAAATCCAAAAAGACTGATTTTCATTGAATACTTTTCGATCGAGAACCCTAGCCGGAATCTAGATCGAGTTATCAAAGGAGATATTAACTAGTGAAAGTTTGTAGTTCCCTCACTTAGTTAATATAGTATTAATCATCATCAAACAAACTTTGAGGTTGACGTCCGAAACGTCGAAAAGCTAAATTTGTGAAGTCTTTTAATCTAACTACTTTTTCCCGTGGATCGATACTCTAGACTCTCCACTATACCTCTTTTAAATTCTTGAGGGAAGTCATATTTTAAATATTAAATCTTGATTTAGGACGGCGCCTTAACGACGCACTTTTGCCGGCCGGTCACCGATCACTAATCCTCTTTATATTGGGTTGGATCATGACAAAAGCCGGCAGAAGAGTTATGTTGATCGCTGGAGATGACCTTTGACTTTTGAGGTTGGTGACCAAGTGTTTTTGAAGGTCACTCCTAGGAAGGGGTTGATGAGGTTTGATCACAATAGGAAGTTGTTACCGTAGTTCATCAGGCCATTTGAGATCCTTAAAAGGATTGGGAAAGTGCATATCGACTTGCCTTGCCGCCGAAGTTGGCAAGAGTTCATGGTGTATTTCACGTGTCCATGTTGCACAAATATGAACCTGCTCTTTGCATGTGCTTGATTGGACAAAGTTAGAGGTCGGAGAGGACAGCCGACGAAAATTTTGGATACTCGGGAACAAGTCTTGCGAGGGAAGACGCTTTTGTTGGTCAAGATTCTCTGGGGTCACCATGGAATCGAGAAAGCCACTCGGGGGCGGAAATCAAACTTCATTCCAAATATCCAGAGTTGTTTATTTCTTGAGTTTGTAAAATTTCAGGGACAATTTCTTTAGGGAGGGGAGGTTATAGAGACTGCCTTGACATTATAATTTATTTTAATTAATTGATTATTTTGAACAATTGAGGATTTGGGGAGATTATTATAATTTTTGAAAAGTTAGGGACCGAATATGAGATTTGAATAAACTTTAGAGTTAAAGTGTAATTTGGTTATTCTTGAAGTCTACAATCAGAATTATAACCATATTTTATTTTGACAAAAACCTAACGCATGAAAATCCTAGAGAGCCTTAAAATATTCTTCACGAGTGTTTGATCGAGTACGAGCATCTATACTTTGGAATCTCGAAGAAGGTGAGGAAGGAACATCAATTCGGATATCAAAAGTTTCGAATCGAACTGGGTGTTGGTGTGTTTGCAGATGACGAACGTATCGCAACGTGCTAGGGTTTGAGAAAATCTTCGTACCAAGAGAAGATTCTTGTTAAACTTGAGTTTAAAGTTGTTTAATGCGTTGTAGTATTTTATGTTTTTTGATTATTGAGGTATTATGGGGTGTTTGTTTCATGAAAATAAGGTCTGATTCGTAAGTTTGATGCACTCAGCGTGTTTCAAGTAAATCCAACTTGTACTGGTAGAAGGTTTGCGTCCACTAGTAGAATCAGTTTTGAGAAAAACGTTCAGAATCAGTTTCGATCTGTAGAGGTTATGTTCAATTGGTTGAGGTTGTTTTTCATAAAATATTTCAGTACCAATTTCAACCGGTTGAAAGTGTGTTTTAACTAGTAGAATAAATTTCAAATAAATTTCAGTTTTGATTCCAACTGATTGAGGCAAGTGTCAACTGGTAGAGCTAGTTTCCAAAATATTTTTCAGTAATTTTTTGAATAGGTTGAAAAAGTCTTCAACCGGTAGAGGAACTAATTCTCAAAAAAATAAAAAATAAATTGCTATAGTGATAATATTTTGGGATGAACATTGTGTGATGATTCTAAATGGGTGTTGTTGCTGCATGTGCATGGTCGTGTGTTGATGGTTTGAATCATATGCATGGTCATGGTCGAGTTGTGATTACGCTAGATAGGTGTTTGTGTGATTTTGTTGGTGCAAGTACATCAAACCTACTACAAGGTGCCCCGTGTGTGATAGGTTGTCGGTGAAAGTCTATAAATATATTGTAAGGTGCCCTGTGTGCGGGTAGGCCCTTAGTGAAAGTTTGTAAATCTAACGATGGTGCTACAGATATGAGTATTCCGGCGGTGATATCGTGTAAATCTTTGTGATGAGAACAAGATGATTTTAGGTTATCGCATATGTTGCATCAGTCGTCGGTTGTGGTGGTATCTCATGAGATGCATGTGATTTTTCACTTGTATATTAGTACAAGAAAAAATTTGTGAAATGTATATTTTTGTACAAACTGAAAACATATAGTTTTTGCTATAAGATGTATTTAAGCTTCATTAAACTATTATTTAACTTGTGTCTTGTACGAGTTTGGGTTTATGTTGTTATTAATTCCTTTTCAGGTAATGACGGTAAGCCAAAGGGTTAGTGCCTTGGAGGTTGATTCGTAGTGATAGAACTTAACTGGGAATTTTGTTAAACAGTAGTTTTGTTTTTGGGCATTGTGGGCCTGGTTTGACTGAATAACTGTTGATGTAATAGTTTGGGAACGTGTTATGGTTTGTTTTTCACTCAATTCATTTCCCAGGAGTTTTGGGTGTGACAAAAACCAAGACAATAGTAAACACAACTTGAAGAATGAGTAAGAGGTGTCAGCCTTACTGTTAACAAAGCCATGTTGCAATATAAAACTAGAAAAATGCAGAGAACCAAGCCCTTTCGGCTTGTCTTAATCTATATAAGGTTTTGCTTAATTTGCAAACAAGATGAGGATGAGTGACACTCCTGTAACCCAGAGGTTGTTTCATAAAAACATCTTCATCAATTACTCCATGCAAGAATGCATTGGAGACATCTAGTTGTCTAAAATTCCGAATACGATGCACAACCAAACTAAGAATAATTCTGATTGTGGGTTGTTTAATTACTGGGTTTAATGTTTCAGTAAAGTAGTCCAATCCTTCAGACTGTAGATTACCATTAGCCACCAGTCTAAATTTGTACCTAGCAATGGTACCATTAGAGTGTCTCTTGATCTTGTATATCCATTGACAAATTAATCACCTGACCACGAGCTGGAGGAGGAACCAAGGTCCACGTGTCTTGTTGAACAAGTGCTTTGAAATCTTCAGCCAGAGCCTTTTACCGCACAAAATGTTTGATAGCTTCTCCAAAAATTTTAGGCTCGGAAAAAGTAGTGTCAGAATCAGAAACAGAAATTAAGGATAAAGGGTGTCTTGGTTTGACCATATTTGGACCTCTGTTATCATAGGATGTTTAGACACAACAAGAGAAGAAATGTAATTAGGAAGTAAAGTGGAAGCTGGAATATTAAAAATGCTGTCAGAATTAGAGATGAATGTGCAACTTCTAGTAAATGAAGGTGGACATAGGAGCATAAATGGAAGTAAAATTGAACTAGATAAAGATGAGTTATAAACCTTAGCATTAACAGAAGGTAATGCAACTGGAAAAGTCATTTGAAACTCAGAAAAAGAAGTAAGAGAAACTTGAAAGGTAGAAGTAGTAGAAGATGAAGACAAGGGTGTGGACACAAGAGAAGCATATGGAAATTGATCTTCAAAATTTTTGAAATGCCTGGAAATATACAACTTATGTGTTTTAGGATCACAACACCTATATCCTTTTGTGTTGACCTTTTGTGTTGACACACTATCCTAAGAACACACAAGGTGTAGATTTGGGAATAAGTTTATGATGATTATAAGGTTTTAACCAAGGAAAACAAGCACAACCAAAATGTTTCAACATATGATTATCCGGATTAGCATGAAGTAACAGTGTATAAGGTGTCTGATAGTTTAAGGAAGAATGGGGTGACCTATTGACTAGAAACGCAGTGGTAAATAGAGCTTCCATCCAAAGATGTGGGCAGTAAAGCATGAGTTAATAAGGGTTAAGTTGTTTCTATCAAATGCAAAGTTTTCTTTCAACAAGGCCATTTTGTTCAAATGTATAAGGGCATGAATTTTGATGCACAATTCTAGCTTCAAGAAAAAGATGAGTACGAAAGTGATTAACAAATTCTTTTCCATTATCTGTTTTGATAGTCTTAACAGAGCACCCAAATTGAGCTTCAACACAGACTTTGAAATATGAGGTGTGTGGAGAATGTTGGATAATCTGAATTGAGTAGACGTGCAGGAAGGATAACTTTACCATCATGAGTGACAGGAATAGAAGAACCATTTCTTACCATTATGCCATCGAGGTTGACACAAGGCTATGATAGAGAGACATTGTGTACATCACATGTGACATGGTTTGTAGCTGCACTATCCAGAAACCAATTTTGTGCACTGGACACACAACCAGCATTAACATTTTGAGGTACACAAGATGCATATGATTGCCAGGGTGTCTCACTGCTCATTTGAGGGACACATTGTGATGGATATGAAAAACCAAATGGTGACACATTTTGAGAATTATAGACCGGATAACTCATATTTGGAAACTGATATGTGAAGAAAAAGAAATAGTTAGTGCAACCACGTTCAGTTATGCTTGTAATGGTGTTCCTTCTAGTTGATGAATCAATCTTGAAGGATTGTTTCCTGATGGCCCTGATATATGTGACCCTGCATATGAATTTCTTGATGCATAAGATCCTCCTTGGACTGACATTGGAAATCCATTCACAGAGAACTGAGGTCCATTCCTCCATTTAAACTAATTTGGCATTTGATACTGCAGGTTGAGCCTATGATAAGTTATTGCTGTATGATTTGTCTTACCACATATTTGACATCCAATTTTCTCACCTTTGCCAAACTTATTACTTCATTCTCTGTTATATCTACCATTCAATGTTTGATTTCCATAGAATGGTGGTTTTTATGAAGGAAAACGTTGAGGAGAACTGAAATTGAGTTTGTGGAAAGTGTTTTGAGACTCTAGTAAAGGGTTTTGGAACGGATTTTGTATTGGTACAGATGACAACCCAGATCTAGGAATTACAGCAGAATACACAAAACTGATTGATTTTTGTGCTAAAAATATACTGGATCTGTCATCTGTAGAAGGATAATTTTCTTCATCATGTCTATCCTTAGCATTAAGGCTATTAACTAATTCCTCAAGTGTAAAAGTATCTCCTTTTGTTCTTATGGATGTCTTGAGTTGATCGAATTCACTTGGTAACCCATGTATAATGTGTATTATCAAATCATCATCATCAATTGTATAATTTGCTGCTGCCAACTTCTATGCACACTCCCTGATTGAATAAATGTACTGATCCATACTTGATGTCTTACTGACATTGTAAAATTTTTGTTTCAAGTCATGAACATGCGATCTAGTTAAGGAATTGTATCTAACCTCAAGTATCAGTTCGTAACACACGAGACAAAGCTATTGTAGATAGAGACGACGTATGACATGAGAGAAGTTGACTATCAAATAAATTTCGACATGACGTGCTGAATTTGAAGTTGAGCTTCCTGATGAATCTATGATTTCTGCTACATGACAATGAATAGATCCACGTATATATCTATAATATCCATTGCCCTTGTTGTATTATGCACTTGTGTATTCCACATCAGATAATTCGAAAAATCCAATTTAATTGTTACTAGAGAGTGGAAATTTGACACAAGAAAGATCAGAGATTGAGGCCTCGTTACCAGGTTCGATTTATGTAGTCCTTAACACTCTGTTTTCATTCGACAACACTACACCAGTGAACCAGAGAATGAGATAGACAATTACCTGGATAAAATATACCAGCTAACGAAGACGATCACCTCCAGGATGCACTTAATGACGTTAATCTGTAGAGCTTTGATAGCATGTGGAAATTTTCAATTCACAAGATCGTGACCTAGAATGAACAAGATGGAACAAGAAAGAAGAAACAAAAAAAGCTAAGAAAATTTCCTGTTGAAATTTTGAAGTAATTCTCATTGATCTGCATCACTTACAACCTCTCTTTATATACTAATACATTTACATCACGTGCCTAATTACTTCACTGACTGACTTATCCACCTCAACAAAACCAGCTAAGCTCCAACTCAATGCCAACTCAATATTTCTCAAATAACGCTTTTAATTAGACTTAAAACACGGATGCACACTCAATTGGTATGGATGCATAACTGATTTGACTTAACCACCTTCTTCAATGGTATGACCTTCAACTGATATACAAGACATGGCCCATGGTATTGATAGCTCTTGCAGGTGAGGCTAAGTTGAAGGAAGCAGCTAGAGTTTGGTAGGCAAAATACCAAGTGGACATATAATGCTACTATTAGGACATGGGAAGACATGAAAAGCACAATGACTCGACATTCTATCTGCAAGTGATGTGAGGGAGAGCTGCAGATTTTTGTCAAGTTAACCGAGTAGCTCATCCATGTTTTGCACAGGTTTAAGCCCCGTGTTGTAAATTCCATCTCTTTGAAGGAAAAATAAAAAATGTTGTGGAGATCAATCGAACCTTCTAGGGCCAAACAGGATAAGATATCTACACCTATTGCTGGTTTCCTACTCTCCTCAGATTATGCTAGGAGCATATTTTAATGTTTGCTGATCTTATTGTATATGGGTCGTAGAGATAGCTAAGCTGTTTAGGAATATTGCTTTTCAGCCTACTAAACTAAGACCTGCTAATAAGAGTTGCTTTTGTTTCTCAAGTTTACTTTGATAACATATTTTAGATTACGATTTTTTTCTTTAATTAGAGATTTTAATATAAGTTGGGAGGCCTGTTTGTGCAGCTGTGGGCCTATAAATTAAATTGTACTAAGAAAAACTAGCTATATTTTCTGCAAAACTTGCATATCAGCTTCTAATACGCTTTGAACTCAAAATCTGTTCGATAGTGCGCCAAAACCGAGCTTCTCTACACAGTATGATTTTGAGCCCATTTTAAGTTTCGTAAATCATAGAATTCAAAGTCTGGTTGAGAAATTTTTGGCAAACTTTGCAATATGGGGACAGGGCTAGAATCTGCCTAACTAATTTTATGTGCACGCACACGAAGTAGCATGCTTTGGTGTTAGTCCTCTCGTTTGCTGCAAAAGATCACGTTATGGGTCCCCTATATTATAACAATCAGAAACAGACCAACAATCTAATCCTCTTGTGTGGAACAAAAATCGGCCTTAGCTCTCCCTTCGGTCCCATCCACTAGGCAATGGGTGCTTGAGTGCAACACCACCTCCGTCGTTCACTAAGCCGCGTGAACCTTTTTCCTAGCTCCATCAGGAGTTAATAATGGATGATTTCTTGCTCCATGGAGACTTGAGAAGCACCGCAATCTTTCAATACAATTGGTCCTCTCCTTGAGCGCAAAACATAGAAGGAAAAACGGCCATGAAAACAACAAAACACCAGTGGAAATGAGAAGCAACTTTTAGACTTGATGGTGTTGCTTACATTTTTCGTCAATGGAAATGAAACAAGGGGGCGGTTAATGTCCAACCATTGGTGATTGTTTATACGATAGCAAACCATGAGAAAGGTCACTGTTAGAAATGGTGCCGACTCTTGAAACTAGTTTCACGAACAGGACAAATTTAATTCAAATTTGAAAGCTAATGGGCACCTACACAATAACAGAAGGTATGAATTTTCTAAGAATTCCTTCCTGCACTGCAACCATAAGCCAATACTAACAGCACCAATAGTGCAAAAGGTGAAAGTATTTCAAAAAAAAAATGGTAGAGCACAAGTAGCTTGACAAGGCGAAATCAATTCCTTTAACCATGTATTATAATTATGTCTTCCATAATAACTAGTGAAACAACATACATTGGCGTTTCAAGCACCTCCCGAAACCTTTCTATTTGAAATGTAAATCGCATCTTCAATTTCGATGACCTAATTTAATTTATACAACTTATGAGACCATTAGCCCAGTCCCCTACGTGAGTATAATTACATGTTTGTAAAGGGTAGAAAGGCATTTATTACGACTAATGCTTACATCTAGCACAATAGTGCTCTTTCATGGAAGCTTTGCAGCTGTAACAGAAAGAATGTCACACCTGTGATTAATCCGTGAAAAAACAACAAATCAATATACATAGATGATCGAAGTTAGAAAGGTATAATGTTAAGAAATAGCGCAGTTAATGGAAGCTTGGCAAAGTTAAGAACAACTACAGCCGCATGAAGAACAGAATGGTTTATACTCAACATAAACCAGGCAACCAAATATCTCATATTGTGTGCCCCTCTTGAGATAACTGTGGCAGGATCATTGAAAAAATAAGACACCAAGTACAGCACCAAGATGCATCCCAAAGTATATGATAACCGTAGTTGTCAAACCCTTGAGAAAAATTACATTTTCCTCAATAACGAATTGAATCAAATCAATAGGAGTAAAGATTTGGTAAAAATCTGAAAGAGGTAAAGATATGTATCTCTGAGAAAAGCTCCTTATTTTGTATATATATCAATACTATAAGTGATAAAATCATACAGTTGCTTCCCAGTAAAAAAAGTGTGTGATTGGTAGCCAATTAGAAAATGTCACCGAATCAAACCAGTGGGCCTCGCGAAGATAATTCCCCCTCCCCACCACTCATTCTTTGGTTCCTTCCACATTGTGTTTAAGGAAATATGCATGAAGTGACCGGGAAAGTCCTGTTCTACCGAGCAGATACCCCTCTTGGCAATGGTGGATTTCACTTTGTCAACGTCCCATAGTAATGTAAGTTCCAACGAGGCTAGAGTTGCTTTCCTGCTCTTTAAACCATTCAACTTCGTTCCTACCATTCTACACCAGCAACAAACCAAAATGGAAAAAAGAAAAAAAAAGCCCCACTCAAACACCAGACAAGTTGCCATTTACCGAAACCCAAAAACAGATTTGCCGTGTACTTTCTTTGAACTGTACTGCCAATTAGCAGCTGTGATGGTGGGATACTGGAATGTTTTGTATTAGAGATGATTCGTAACATAACAATGTGGTGGTGGTCGGCAACCATTTATTCTTCCATCCAATCATTGTGGACCGAAGCCATTGGTGTTGGTATCAATATTGAGTCGGTGAGCCATCGTTGTGATTTTTGTTCTCCACATGTGTAGCTTCTGGTGTTTGTTTCTCTTGGGTCTGGTTTTCTTTTCGTGTTTTCAATTGTCTCTTTGATTTTCTGTCTAGGTTCTGTTGGTCTTTCCTTTTTCACAAGACATAAAACAATGGAAAACTGATTTTAAGCGGTATGCAAAAAATTCAGAGGATTGAAATCATGGGGGAGCATCCAAAGTACAAAGACCCAAGTACAGAAACAAGAAGTTAGTGCCACCCAAACTACACTATAACCATATGAACTGCTAATAGACCCCATTTACATTTAAGTTCATCCCACAGTAGTAGATAGACAACAAGAAGACCTTTCTTTTAATGAAAAAGCCAACAAGAATGAATTGATATTCATGTACAGAAAGCAAGCAGCATATCAAGCAAAATTGCAAAATGAAAATATGTAATAAATGCTCACACAAAAAAGTTATGTATCCGAAACCTATGTCTATAACATTGCTCACGAGGAAAACAAGACAAATGCAATGAGAAACCAAACCTGCAGAGCATAAACAAACAACCCTCTGATTTCTCAATATAAAACTTGCGCTTGTGGACACCTCGTCCACTTCTTCTCCTTGGCAAGCTGCATTAACGTCACATCATCTCTTCCTCTCTCATCCTTGTTCAATTTCTGAAACTCCTTGCACTGAATCCCTGGATGCCACGAAACCTTACACCGCGCGCAAAATAATCTCCTGCAGTTCGGACACTCCGCCTCAACAATAGCCTCGCTGCCGCTGCCGCTGCCGCTGCCCCCATCGTCAATCATAAGGGCTGAGCAATCCTTGAAAGGGCAGTAAAATTTCTTGGAGGCGAGAATCACGGCCTCGCAGAGAGCACTGCCCCACCTATCAAAAACCTCCGATGGCAGTATCGGACGGCAGTGCTCCGGCTCCAATACCCCCTTGTTGCAATCCGAAACAGGGCAGCGGATTTGGATAATGTTTTGCTCAAGTATGGAGGAAACGTACTTCGTCACACAATCGGAACAGTAAGAGTGAGTGCAACCCACTATGCTGAATGACTCGGTATAGGGTTTAGTCTCAACGCAGGTTTCACCGACGAAGGTACTGGTGGTGGGCGAGTCAGAAGACTCGACGATTTCGGTTACCGAAGGGGCTTGTTTAAAGGAAGCCGAGGAACCAAGGAACATAACTTCATCATCGTCGGCGGCATCGAGGTCGATGATTCTTATCTGGTTCCCCCTTTTCGGACGACGGGTTTGGAGAAGGAGAGACGCCATTATCACAAGCCGGAGCTCTCTGTTTTCGGCGTACTGTTCCACTGTGATCACATTGTTGGGGTTGCTTCCACTCTTGTGCGAAATGGGAGGTGGTGTTGCATAGAGTAACGATACTTCGTCGTCGTGATCATCGATTATCTCTACATGGTTGATGGCCATTGTTGAGTTGTGACTTGGTTTCGATTTTGATTTTGATTTTGATATTGATTTGGGTGCAGCAACGACCTTGTTCATATCAATTGGGTTAAATTTGATTCCTCTTCAGGGTTTATCGCAGAGGCACTTTCTCTGCTTCTGAGTTTTGAGAATTTGCGATCGGTGGTTTGAATTCTGGGAGGGAGAGCTATATGGTTTTGACTCTCTCTTTGACTTTTGAACTTCTAAGTTCTGACCTCTTCATTTCCTTCTTTTCTCTCGATAATTGTTATATTTTTTTTCGAAAAATCAATTAAAATTCTTAATATAAAAAATATTAACTAATTAAATACTCATTAATTTATTTAGTAAATTCGAATCCTATATTCTAAAAGTACTAATATATTAGGTCCTTTAATGGACTAAACTACTCCTAATTAATATTTACTTTATAATTCCGTTTTTTTGAGATTCTCTTTCGCCTTGCGTTTTTTGAGCATCCTTTGAACTCCGATTCCACTACCGCTATCGCACACCTGCCGTAAACAAATTCTGCCAAACATATCTTGAAGATGAATCAACTGGTACTATTTCCTCATTTGTATTATTGCCATTCGTATGCTTACAACACCCAATATGCTTTCCTTTCTTGTTAGCTTTCTCTCTCTTCAATTTGTGGCATATTGCTTGAATCTTAACATTCATTGCACCCTTTAAAGCATTCAATCTCTTAGAATCCCCAAGCCCTGACTCTATCACATTGCGAAGATTCGAGAAGTTCAAACGTGGGTATTCGCCACGAAGCTTAATGTTGTCCGATCGTAGGCCTATAGGCTGGGCCTTCGCCGTGTCGTTAGCCGCCACTTATCTCCTCTTACAGTCCATTGTTCACACCGATTTTGTTCGCCGCCGTTTATATCTTCACTCAAAGTGCAAAATAGAACAGATAAGGTTATCTATTTTATTTATACTGATTTTCTGTATCTTTTACATAGGATTAGAACAGATAATGTTATCTGTTCATACCCCATGCGAAAATATTGTTGTGTCATTACATGTTATTTTCAGTATCTGATAAAGTTATATATTGATAATGTAAACATTTGATGTTGTGAAATTGTAGGTTACTATTGTATAAGTGTGATGGAACAATTTCTATTATTGTGCAAGAATGCCTCGGTTACCCTTGTTGTTAAGATAACTAATAGTACTAGTTTTGAGGATGTTTTATAGATAATTTGCAAAAAATAAAAAAATTTATTGGCACATAGATTTTAGCTATTCTATTCTTTACTGGATCATGCGAATTGCATTCTTGACAATGAATAAGATTTTGATAATATGGTTGTGTTGGTTGCTTTATATGGCATTAATCATTTGGATGTACGTGTGTCGGATGATATTTCACCTTGTGATGTTGGTGATCTCAGTATTTCTAGGAGTGGTAGTGGTGAAGTCGCTGAATCTAGTAGGATTCATGAATTAGAGCAGATCCTCTTGATAAGTTTTGTTATCATCAAGAGACAGTTCGTTTATCAGCAAATTGGGTGAACTTACTTAGAAATGTTGGCCAAGAATTTAGAGGGGGTGTAGACGAGTTTAGAGACACTCAATCAAAGTATGCGATTGAAGTTGATTTTATATTCAATTATATAAGGAATGACAAATTAAGAGTTACTGCAGAGTGTTCTAAAAAAGAATCAACAAGTTGCAAGTGGTTTATTCATGCAACTCTAAAAAAATCAAATGGATTCTTTCGTATTAAAGAATTCAACAATGAGCACAGTTGTGGCGGTACATTTTGTCATTCTAAAAATTCTTGTATGAGTTCAAAATTGATTGCACGAGAGATTGTTGAAGAAATTTGTAGAAAGCTTTCGTATTCACCCATAGATGTTATGAAACTATTTGAGAATTGGTATAACAGTAAAATTAATTATCATTATACTTGGTTGGGTGTTCAGAAGGTTATGACTGAATATTTGAAAATTATGCATTGTCGTTTGACCAACTCCGATGGTATGCTACTGCTGCAAAGGAACACAATCCTGGTAGTGTACTGAATGTTGAATATGATGATGTTACTCATCGATTTAGGAGGTTGTTTTTGGCTTTTGATGCATGTATTAAAGGTTTCGAGTTTTGTCGTCCTTTGTTGTTTCTTGATGGTGCTTTTTTGAAAGGGAGATATGAAGGATGTATTCTAGTAGCAATAGGAAAGGATGATAATTAAGGTTAGTGTATTGTCTAGTATGCAGTATCAAACAATGTTATGTTGCATGGTTTGTATAGTATTTCTAGTTGAAAGTATGAGAACAGATAAGTTTATTTGTTTGTATGTTTTGTAGAAATACATACACAAATTATAACAGATAACTTTATCTGTTTTTGTTGTGTGGTCTTTACAGTATATATTTTACAATATCAGAATAGATAAGGTTATCTGTCTATATATAATGGAGAAATTCAGACACAAATTAAAATAGATAACTTTTATTTGTTTGTATGTTCTGTAGAAATACAGACACAAATTATAAACTATATTTGTTTTGTTGCGTAGTCTTTACAATATGTATAGTTTACAATATCTGAACAGATAAGGTTATCTATCTATATATAACGGAGAAATTCAGACACAAATTAAAACAGATAACTTTATCTGTTTGTATGTTCTGCAGAAACGCAGACACAAATTACAACAGATAAGGTTATCTGTTTATATGTTCTGCAGCAATACAGATAAATTACAACAGATAACTTTATCTGTTTTCTTGCATTGTATTTATAGTATGTATAGTTTACAATATCAGAACACATAAGGTTATCTGTATAATTGTATTCTGACTATGTTAAGATGTTTTACTATTGCACATGATAATGTTATGTTACTTATTTATTTATTTTTGTGGTGATGTAAGATTATTTTCATTGACTTTTGGTGTGGTTGATTCGGAGAATGATGAGAATTGGTCGTGATTTTTGTCAAAGTTGAAAAATATTTTGTCAAATCGTGCAATTACAATAACATCGGATCGACATTCTGGTCTTGTGAAGTATGTGCCAGAGATTTTTCAAGATGGATATCATGGTTATTATTTGTTGCACCTGAAGAATAATTTGAGGGATCAATTTTCTGATCGTTTATCTAATGGATTTAAGAAACAGATGGTCAACTTATTTAATAACTGTGCATATGCATCTTCTGTTTTTGATTTTGAGACTGCTCTTGCAGAGTTTTATGCCATTGGCGGAGAAAAAACTCAAACATTTATATCTACTTTGCCATATGAAAATTGGGCGAATGCATATTTTAGAGGAAATCGGTATGGTGAAATGTGCTCAAATGCTGCAGAATCGTTTAACAAATGGATACTTTGTGCTCGACACTTGCCAATTGTCAAGATGATTGATCAGATAAGGATCCAACTGATGAATCAAATGTGTGCTATAAGAGAAAAGTGTAGGAAGTGGAATAGTGTGTTGTGTCATGACATGGACAAAATGTTGACTGCACATTTTAATATGGGACGAACATAGAACGTGACATTTTCTAATGATGATATTTTCGAAATATTGTCATCCCCAACTGTTGTGGTAAATGTTCGTAATAGGACTTGCACATGTTCACGTTGGTAGCTGAATTGTTTCCCTTGTGCACATGCAGTTGTAGCTATTCAGAAGGCTGATCTGGAAATGTCAAATTACATTGATCTATTTTTTTGTGTTCCTACTTATGCGTATTCATACGAATGTTCTATATTTCCTATTCATTCTCTTGGAGCTCCAGAGGTTACAGAACATACTGCAATGATTCTTCCTCCCTAGATGAAGAGGTCCCGTGGTAGACCTAAAGTTTCAAGAATGCAATCTAGGGGTGAAATGATTAGACAGATAAGGTGTGACAGATGTGAAAAGTTAGGGAATCATAATAGGAAGAGTTGTAAGGAACCAGGTGTTTGACTTTACTGATTTGGAGATATTATAACGTGAGTTTATTGTTTAAAGTGATAATGTTAGCAGATGCACTTATTGTGTGAAAATACAGAGTAAAGATTAAAATAGATATGTTTATCTGTTTATATATTGTGTCAAAATACAGAAAAAAGATTAGAACAGATAAGTTTTCTATTTTATATTGGCTATTTTAGAAAAAACAATAACCTTATTTGTTTTACAAGAATCAAAAGGGAACTTCAGCAAAAATAGATAACTTTGTTTGTTTTAATTTTTAGATGCAACATTTGAGTACTAATTAGGACATATGATAAACTATATAGAGCACTAAAACTTGACAATATCTTTTTGCTTCAAACTGTTCAAAGTAATCAAGTAAATGAGAAGCAAGTGACCACATGACAATATATTTTTCCTTCATACTGTTCAAAGTAATCAAGTTAATGAATCCATTTCCACATGCTCTCTCTCTCTATCATCCGGCACTAAAGCAAGTGATGACCACACTTCATTTGAAACAATTTCTTTGAGCATATTACCCATTAGACAATAATTTTATCATTAAATCAACAGCATACCAAAAGATAGAACAGAGCAGTGGAAACATTAGCATGGGCATTCCAAAAGAATAGCAGCAACAGACCAATCAGGATATGAGCATAACAGCAATATAGAACCAAAATGTTTATGATAGATCACATTCATGTGAGATATATCCATCATCAACAGTAGTTCAAACATAAAATAAAAAAAAAAGCACAATCAGCCAAAATAGCAGCAACAGATAGTAGATTTCATAGTAAACCATATAAAACCATGTGAATCCAAAAATCTACAACAGTAGCTCAAACTCAATGTATTTCAATTCTTGAATGAAAATAAGTATGCAACAAAAAGTTTATGCAGCAGAAAACCTTTGTAGAAGGACCATTCAACTGAATATGACAAACTCCCAAACTCCCACTTCTCCCTTCACTCAAATTCACTCCCCTTCCCTTCAGGGTCATGCCATCCGCCTTACCACACCAGAACACAATTTCCCTCTCAACACCTTACAATTTTCCTAAAAAACTGACTTGTCCCCACCACCCTTCTAGACTAATCCTTGTTAAATGGATGCTCAGGACAACAGAAAATGCCTCAACCCTTTTCTCACAACTCAATCCTCCCTATTAACCTGCCTCAGAGATAAGATAACACAGTCTCCGTTACCATAGTACAAACCCCCTCAACCCATTCCACAACTTTTGACTCCAGATATAAGATGGCAAAATTTTCCTTACCCCTACAGAAATTCAGTGAATATAAATTACTCAATATGCAGATGAAATTTCTAAACAGATAAGTTTATCTTTTTCGTATCGAAAAACCTTCTAACAAGTCTGTTGTTGGCATAATAGTGTGCTTTGATAGTTGAATTTTTTTGGATCTAGATTTGATGCCAAAGATTAATGTTATGTCTCGATCGATGAGGTTTACAGTTTTTTGTCCAATTCTGAAATTGCCTTTCCACCTCTGGTATGTAGTAATGATCTTAAGTGCATCCCCCTCGCGCTTCCTAATATTATGATCAATCACCTTGCTTGATATCACAGATTGTATAAGATTGGCCAATAGCGATTTGTTAATTTCAACTATTTGAGCACGAGTGAAGGTAACATCTTTAAGAAGTCGGATCAATGCTGCAAGGGAAGAACGGTATTGCAACACATTGTACTCCTATTTTATTTGCATGTCATGTTCTTCTTTTCATTAAGGATTATTGGTTTTTTGTTTCTTCTTTGACATTGTTTTCTTTATGGGCGATTGCGATGCACGTCTCTTTGATCCTCATTGAACCGTTTCAAGTTCTTTGTCCTTGGCTTCCTTCTTTTGCTTCTAATCTTCTTTTTCTTTCTTTTTCATTTTCTGTTTATCACTCTTCCTATGTGAAGTATTAGTAATTTCCAATGGTCTGATAGTACAACAATGGTTAGACATCCAATGCTTACTCAGAATGTTTAGTTTTGCGTCTTGATTCTTTCATTGTAGCAAAAAGTACAGAGGACAACTTTAAAACAAATAATGTTATCTGTTTAATATTATTTTATTAATGATTACAAGACAAATTGATACAGATAACCTTATCTGTTATTACTATATGAATAGATTCATATAAAAAATTAAACAGATAACTTTATCTGTTTTCATTCTAAAGTTAATAGGAACCAAATAGATATGAGAGAATTGGGAAGTAGCATTCAGACTTAACCTGTTTTAATCGACGAAATGATTGAAATGAGTCAGGATTTGCTTAAGTATACCATGAACATATGACCACATCAAAATTGAAGGAACGAAACTCGAAACTGATCCATGTGAACCAAAAATTCTAAAATATAATGTACAGATACGCAAAACAAATAAAAACAGATAAGGTTATTTGTTTTCATATTACAAGACAAATTGATACAGATAACCTTATCTGTTGTTACTATATAAACAGATACATATGAAAAATTAAATAGATAACTTTATATGTTTTTTTTCTAAAGTTGATAGGGACAAAATAGATATGAGAGAATTAGGAAGTAGCATTCAGACTTAACCTGTTTTAATCCACGAAATGATTGAAATGAGTTAGGATTTGCTTAAGTCTACTATGAACACATGACCACATCAAAATTACAGGAACAAAACTTGAGACTGATCCACATGAACCAAAAATTTTAAAATATAATATACAGATACGCAAAACAAATGAAAACAGATAAAGTTATCTGTTTTTATATTACAAGATAAATTAATACAGATAACCTTATCTGTTGTTACTATATGAGCAGATACATATGAAAAATTAAACAGATAACTTTATCTATTTTCATTCTAAAGTTGATAGGGACCAAATGAATATGAGAGAATTGGGAAGTAGCATTCAGACTTAACCTGTTTTAATTGACGAAATGATTAAAATGAGTCAGGATTTGCTTAAGTCTACCATGAACATATAACCACATAAAAATTACAGGAACGAGACTCGAAATTGATTCACATGAACCAAAGATTTTAAAATATAATGTACAGATACGCAAAATAAATAAAAACAGATAAGGTTATCTGTTTTCATATTATAAGACAAATTGATACAGATAACCTTATCTGTTGTTACTATATGAACAAATACATATGAAAAATTGAACAGATAACTTTATCTGTTTTCATTCTAAAGTTGATAGGGACCAAATGAATATGAGAGAATTGGGAAGTAGCATTTAGACTTAACCTGTTTTAATCGACGAAATGATTGAAATGAGTCAGGATTTGCTTAAGTCTACCATGAACATATGACCATATCAAAATTGTAGGAACGAAGCTCGAAACTGATCCACATGAACCAAAAATTCTAAAATATAATGTACAAATACACAAAACAAATGAAAATAGATAAGGTTATCTGTTTTCATATTACAAGACAAATTGATACAGATAACCTTATCTGTTTTCATTCTAAAGTTATGAGATCTTATGATTGTGTGTATGGACAAGTGTGTAGAAATAGATGACAAGAAAAATCCAATGGTCGTGGTTGACTAAATTTAGTGAAGACAGAATATGCAAAGAAGAGAATTAATGGAAAATAACGAAACAGACACATTAAGTCTACCATGAACACATGACCACATCAAAATTGTAGGAACGAAGCTCGAAAATAATCCACATGAACCAAAAACTCCAAAACATAATGTATAGATACGCAAAACAAATGAAAACAGTTAAAGTTATCACTGATTTTCACTGATTTTCCATAAAAATTAACAACAGCTCACGTAAAAGAGATAAGTTAGCATTATGTACGAAAGAACCATAGAATCGAACAAGGCGATTTTGTTAAAATACATACCCCAATAGAAGCACAATGTGGTTCGATGTACTCGTCAATTCGCGTCAGTTCTTCGTATGTTCTCTCTCGCAGTTCTTCGTTTCTTATCTCTCCCGGTTCTTCTCTCTTGCAGTTATTCGTTTCTTCTCTCTCCCAGTTCTTCGTTGTTGCTCTGTTTTTCCTCTCCTCCGATTTTCCTCGCAAACGAAACAAATTAGGGTGTTTTTTATCGAAGGGTATATTTGGAGACGTAGTGCCAAAAGGAGCGTGCGTTATATGTTAAGAGTTTGTGGAGTAATTGTGCCACAAGTCCTTCAAAATGTTAAGAGTTTGGAGTTTTCGCTGAAGTACCCTATTTTTTTTCCTTCAAAATTTATTTTGCTGAATAAGAGCAACTCTAACACTATTAGGCATTTTGGCTACCCAAAAGTATAATTTTTATTTTGACTATTCACTTTTTTTTATAGATGCATTTGAATGCTGATTTTATTTGCCTAATACTTCTCGGCTAGCTATTTATAGCCAACGAAAAGGATAATAAGCATTTTGTCTCGCCATATGACAAATCTGTTGGAGCTCTAAAAATAAAAATTGTTGGCTATTTTGGCTAAGGGGATTGATTTGGCTAGGGTGTTGGAGATGCTCTAAGTGGAGACCAAAAGCCGACCGTGGAAAATGGCGACAAAAAGAAAACTCGTGATTTTGGCACCTTAGAGCAATTCCAAGAGGACTAATCAATTTACCTATTAAAAAGTACGAAAAAAATATATATTTTTAGTTTAGCTATCTATCTTTTTACTTATACATTCCAACACTATTTTCTATTTTACCTATTGAGGTTTTGAATTACAAAGAAACCAAAGGAATTCATATGTAGATAGAGAAAGGTTGCTGGCTAAATATAGCCAGTGAGAAATAGAATAGGCAAATTAGCTAGTAGAATAAAGAGCCTATTGGAATGCAAAAATTGACATTTGCTGGCTATTTAGCCAATATGACTCTTTTAAAGAGTTTGTTGGAGTTGTTCCAGACTAAGTTATTTTTCAACCATTTTTTTTAAAATTAATTTTTTTCTAATTGTACTAATGTTATTATTTTTTGAGAATCTACTCTAAAAGATAAGGAAATGATGATAAAATTATGTTAAAGACAAAATTATCAAAAATCAAATGATTTGGCTAGAAATTAAAAAGTTAACAAATAACGAAGATAAGCCACTTTCCAGAAAATAATTAAGTTTGTCCAAACTCCCTATATATTTTATATTTAACAAAAATACGAGAAACAAAGTAGACATTTCATGTATGTGATGAGTTTGGATTGACTCAACACTTAGTCTTTTAGTTCATGGCCCAGCATTCAGTGTCTCACTATCTTAGCATGCGACTCAACTCTTAGTCTCTCAACACATAACCGTTTAGATTTAAACACTCGACAATGTATCCCAAATTGCTAGTTTGCACTTAGCTTTCTGAACCATAGTTTGCTTGACAAAAAAAAAAAAAAAACCAGTCACGAGATCTACTTCGCAAGATCCTGCAAATGAAACGTAAGGGTGCTACGAATTCTGAAGAAGGAGCCCTATGTAAATGACCTACTCCTCCCTAAAAGAAAATGAGGAGCGGGATTTGCGGACATTAAGTCCCATAATATCCTCTACGGTTCGCCCTATAAAAGAGCCATAAGATCAATGCTAACTTACGATCTCACGTTGTATACACACTTACTTATGCATACTCTTAACTCTTATATATCTGAGATCTAACTTGATCGTCCGATGGTCCTTGGCCGAAAAATACACTCACATCTTTGAATTTGCTTCCAAGAACCTCAGTAGAAGCTTAGTATAACATTATAAATTTGGCGTTGTCTGTAGGAAGAGATTCAATTTTTTTGCAAAAATAAATTCAATCAACGGATTGAAAACACGACGGTGACTACCATATTCGCCACATCCTAGGGAGTCTGTTAGGGGGAGATGCATCGTAAAATCCCAACCCTCTCGAGGCCTAAGCACACACCTTGATGCAACTGGTGACCTAGTTAATGGAGCAAATCGAGGCCATGACCAGGCAACTGAAGACACATCGATCCACCACCACCGTTAGTTGTCGACCGGCAAAACTATCCAATTGAAGATCCCAACGATGATAATCAAATGTGGGAAGGATAAAGCAGGCGAAAAGAGGAGGTTAATACTTATACAAAATGAGGAATGGAGGAAAATTGCCATAAGCCAGAGGGACTGAAATCTCAGCGGCATAGGGAGTAGAGATTAAGGAGCTTTGCGAGAAGCTAGAGGGTATACTGAAGCATATGGGAGAGAAAAGAGGCATGATAGGCGATAACCAGGGCATGAATCCAATCTTCCATTAATAGAGATGGTAATGGACGCATAAAAATTTGTCTGGACATCCATTTTATGTCAATGCCAAATTAAACTAGGGAATGGAGACATGCAAAGAGGAGTAAAGTAGTAAATAACTAAACATGCTTGCAATACTTGTATATATAATGACAACAGTAAATATACAATGCACTTGAACTAAACAGAATATAAACTGCTTCAAAAGAAAACTATCTATGAGTATATGAGTAGTGTATGCTGTTGGAGATTTGAGTCCCACATTGGTGGGAGGAGGGAAGGAGTGAATGGAATTGTTCCATAAATCTTGAGTCCCACATTGGTGGGAGGAGGGAATTGTTCCATAAACCTTTGTTCCATAAACCTTGAGTCCCACATTGGTGGGAGGAG
>JABCMJ010002805.1:0-24805 GCA_014822125.1 Arbutus unedo
TAAATCCGAAACGGTACGCCGGTACACACCGGTACCGGTACGTACCGTACCAGTAACAAAACCAGTACGCTCACTGGTACGAGATTGATAACTTTAGTTTGAACCCTAATTTTCTTTATCTGAGCCCCTCGTTGAATCTTTTTTTGAAGAATTTCCTCCTTCCCTCTCTTAGCCGCTTTCCCATATGTCTCTTTTAGTATTCCATGGGTCTTTTTTTCTCAAGATTATTAGATGGTTAGCTTACTGCCAAGGATTCTACTCTTTTACCTCCGACAGAGAGGAATGGAGCATGAATCAAATGGCTATTCTTTGTCGTAGCTTGGTCCTCCTCACCCTCTGTTCCTAAGATGAGTTGCCCGTTTTGTCCTCTTTTTAATACAAATTGTTGCTCCACTCATTTTCTAATCAGACTTGTATTTCATAGCTGCGTGATGACCCTAGCCCCACTGAAAAGGAACAATTCTATAGGGAACAATGAGGGATGACACTAGCAAAACAACGTCGCATATTTCCAATATTTTTGTTTTGGAAAGGTTTGGAACCCTTACTCAATATAGGGTTCAAAAACCCGACATACCCTTTTTTTAGAGCATATAAGGCGAAAAGAGCTCTGGCATCGTTAGCTGCTTCTCAGCATTTCCTACCTGGCAATGAAAAGTTTGATTCAGAGGGAGAGGAAAAGGAAAAAGGTAGAACAGAATTATCATTTGATTTTGTCTATCCTTAAAAAAAGAATAAGCAAAGTTCAATCGTTGAGTGACCAATCGATGCTGCAATCTATGAAAATAGCCTATCGGGAAGAGGGGATTTTCAAATACGGCCAAAGCCAAGGTTGTTAAACGACACTTGTTCCTATTCCCATTTCCTCGCTGACCTATCATGCAAAATGTATGCCGTTAGAGTGAGTGTGCTTGACTCGTATATATAATAGAAAGTAAAGGCTCTGAGCTTCGCTCTGAATGATTGTTCACATTGGATCTTAGGTTCTCTATTGCACTCCCTAAATAGGATTCTTTTCAACTTTCCCTCATGGTACTTGTACGCTTTCAGTCATTCCTTTCCTTCTTGTGCTTGTAGTGGAAGAAGGCTTCCTAACAAATTTTCTAATTTGTATGAGCTAGTACTTTGACTTAAGTAAGGAAGGGAATTGTACCTCGACACGAAAAAATAGATTTAAATGGAGGTAACGGAAGGGGAACCAAGCCGGAGATGGCGGCGAGCAGAAGAAAGAATCTCGCCTGCCCTAGTTTTCGTTGGGAGCCAACTGGTTGTTGGACCAACGCATAAAAACTATTAGATTAGAGCCCAATAGGGGAACTTTCTGGTGAGGAGGATCCCATTTGGAAGGAGGAAGAAAAAGCTATGTATTCTTTCGCCTGGAGCTATGTCAAAGATCAGTCCATTCTAGGATTTGCTCTCGGAAGTCAAACATCTCTGCATCCCGATCAGTTTGGGGTACGACCCTTCGAGCAAGTAGAGGATCAACCCAGCTAGCATGCTAGAGGTTCGGATGATTTGGAAAAAGTTTTATGATAGGGGTGAAGTGGATAGATAACTGAAGAGGAAGAAGATGATTGAAGAAAGGCGCGAGACAAATAGTTCAAGGACTCACTAGCTCTTGAAGGTGTTGGTTGATGAAAGACATTTGGTCAAAAGAAAGAGGACCCCATCAATTATTGGGTGATTTTTGGTAACTGGTTTGCTTCCACTTAATCAAAGAAATACTTAGGGCCTAGTTAGCGAGTACACTCAGATGCCAGCTAGGGTAGACGGGACAGGGCAACCCTCCACCCATTCATTCCTCGAGATTCCACCTAGCACCATGTATATCCCGACATTAAGAGGTTGGTAGTGGGCAGGCCTAAAGGTGAGAGCATGGTCCAGACATTGATCATAAGTCAACAATAGAAGAACGAAGTCAAGTAGATTGTTACATGTATTCGATTTAAAACTTTTATCCCAGAGAAAGAATGGGCACGACTATCCCTCCTCTCGTTCTACCATCCAAAACAGGTTGGCTGTTCTAATTTCGGTGTCGGGTTTTATAGGACCGGACCAAATCAACCAAAAAGTAGGGGGATAGTTGCTTCGCTTTAGGGGAGTTGTTGAATGTTGCTTCCTTGCCACTTGCCAGCAATTAGTTGTTGAGTTCCCTGTCGACCCGCTCTTCTTTGTCAACAATTCGAAGCTACTATTTATGTTATGGTTCCAATCCTTATTTTCAAATAAAGACTGTTCTTTGTCTTGGGATGCCTTTTTCCAATTCTGCGAGAAGTGGCGATTGTACCTAGGTCAACGACTTCTTTTGGTATGGGTGTCATGAGATGCTATCTTGATGAGAATAGGCAAAGATACAGCCAAAGATGCCTCTAAGGTGATGACCAAATGCCTATTCTATCTATAGACATTTAAATCGAGATGAATCTAGAGTTTGAGGCCTTCTCTCTGTGAAAGTAGGATTTACGATTAGGCTTATCTTCTTTGTATTTTGTCTATAAAATCCATGTTGTATCATTATTTTCATAATCAATAAAATATAGAATAGGATAGTATTTATCTCTGGTTTCACTCTTTTTACCCCTTTGTATATGTTTCTAAATGGGTGTGCACCTCCAGATGGGCACGGGCCGGCCTCCCATTGTCTTATGCATACCATTCCAAAAGAATTGAGTGAAGGTGCACCAAATTATTGATTGGGAAGGCCCACAATGGATAATCACTTTTTTGGAGAGGGAGAAGCAGGAAGTGGACTCCCGGAGTGAGTTGCAAGAATAGGAAAGAAAGAACTCGAAAGAAATAAAGAAGCTTAATTGCCTTATTAAATTAAACTAAAAGCATAGGTTTTCTCCCTCTAGTAGCTTGCTCTAGAACCTACTCTAAGTAACTTCTAGCTACAAGGAACAAGAGCAAGAAAGAAGGCGTCTAAATCCCTGTCTGTCGCCAACGGTTATGGATAGAATGACATCACCCTCCTAACCCAGTCCTTTACCTATCTATGACAAGGGAATGAATCATTCTAGTGTTTGCTATAAAGACAATCACAAAGAAGAAGCTTGCAGTCATTGTGCAACTAACAGTGACTTAAGTAAGGGAATGTGAAGTCCACCTTCAAGTGGCTCCCTCTACTTCGAAGAGAACTCATCAGCTCATAGCTAGCAAGGAAGCGACTTTCAGCAACTCCCTTAAAGCGAAGCAACTATCATCCTCCTTTTCGGTCTGGATGCAGTACGACACTTGAACTAGAAGCTATGATCTGATTAGTTTAGATCCCACATATCCAGCCGATTTGTTCTGGTCCTACCCAACCCAGCCCTAGAATTTAGAACGACTGATCTATTTTGGACAATAGAATAGGGGGAGGGCGAGTTGTGCCCATTCTTTCTCTTGGCACGAGAAAGAACATTAAAATTTAAGACTGAATACATGTAACGACCTACTTGACTTCTTTCTTCCGTTGTTGATCCATGATCAATGGCTGAACCATGCTTTTACCTTTAGGCCTGCCACTACCAACCTTTTAATGTCGGCCAGGGATGCCACCTAGCACTTGCTTCACTTCAGAGAAAAACTTCTACATTGTGGAAGCAGCAATGCATAGGATAATAGGTAGAAGCTCTTCTTAGGTTAGTGCACAATGAGGGCTCTGTCTATGATAGTACTTCCTAGGCACTTCGATGCGTTCAACTTACTCAACTACCAACCCATTAAGGAAAGGAATGGTCTTAAACATCCTTTACAACAATAGACTCTGAAGCCCCCTTCACTTTAGTAGACGCCTATTGTTTGCTACAACCCACCAATACGAGTACCACTCCTCCCTCAGTAGGCCGCCTCGCCTACTACGCCTTCACAGGTCCAAGTAAGCTCAATTCTCTACCAACTGAGCTACACCCCTAAAAAGATGATGTAGTAAATAATGATCGGTGCGAGAAAGAAAAAATGACAGCCCCTCTTCTTGTCATCATGTTAAAGGCGATTGAGCTAAAAAATCGGCCTTACTTAACAAAGCCTCTTTATTATGTTGATTGCTTGTTTTCACTCAGTGAAGATTCTATCTACAAAAGTAGGTCAACGGGGATACTCAAATTGCTCTCACTGACACGATCTACGAGAAAGTGAGGTTGTTTTTCTTTCCAACCGCCATACGGTTTACCTTAAAGCCTTAAAGACGGAGAAGGGGAGGAGCAATTATTTATGTAATTACGGTCTTTGTTGGCCATTGTTCTGATTGAGCACTCTTTTCTTTGTCCAATTTCATACAACCAAACAAGACTGACTTCTTACAAAAAAATCATTGATTTCAGTAAGCAATGCTAGGCCTGCTAATTGCTCTTGTAAATTGAGGAAGGAGCACAATAGGTTTCTACGCCTAGATCGAATGTTTTAATGGGTGAAGCATTATCTCCAATGTCAACTCTATCTGGGGTTAGTTTGCTGGTCAGGAAAGTAGGGAAGGGTGGATACAGATGACGACATGGCTATGAATTCATTGAGTACTATTCATGGGGTATGGGGGACATATTCTTCAAACTTCTTCCAAGACTTTGACTTTCAATAGTGAGCAAGCTTCAACTTGTTCCCTTAGAATAGTACTCAAGAAATAGACTACCCATTTTTCATAGACTAGACTAGGTTCAAGCAAAGTAATGATAGAGAGAGAGAACTCCACCAAGGAAAAGCCTTTGCGACGTCTTTCTTTTTTAGAAAGTTTCATAAGCAGTACCCTTTTCCCCAATCTCCATTCCCCCATCATTTGACTTTGATTGCATTTAATTCTTTTATGTCTTTGCTGGTTCTTTGTGTTTCATCGTTACTATCTATCCTAATTGTCTTTTTCTTTCTTTGCTTGCCTATAATTATACCCGGTTCATAAAGAAGAGACCAACCATTGGTTTGGTGAGGTGGGTGTCTGAGACCTTCTCACGTCATTAACCTAGTCCCCTTTCCCTCTTCACTCATTGAGTCAATTAATTACACTTTGAAGGGGCTTACAACAAGGGTAAGATAAAATGTCTGCTTTTCCTGCCATAGTTCCTCTTCCGTTTGTTGTAGCCGTTTTCTTTTCTATCCGTTGCTTGGAAGTGTTCGAGCATAGGAGCCCAAGCTAACAGGCTTACATGGAGGAAAGACTAATTTTCGTCTTTGGCTTATATTGCTCCAAGCTTTTTTCTTTCCTTCCTTTCTAGCCCACCTTTAAAGTTTTCTGCCGTCACCTAGGCCCGAGACATGCCTCCTTTCACGCTTTCCTCCCTGCCCCCTACTTAAGAATCGAAAGGTGACTTATCACTTAACTAGCTTGATAAACGGGAAGCTCCTCTGCTATGAACTGGGCATAGGGGCCCTCGAAGAGTAAGGATATGAAATAAGGGATTGCACTTGAAGGCCGCTTCCAAGAATTCCAATAATCTTCTTTTCAACCCCGGAGATTAATTAGATAGATTTGGGCTTATGGTTGAGCCTCTTATTGTCTACTCCACTTTTTTTAGAAATCAAAGCAAAGAGGCGTAAGAACCAAAGCTAGAGCCCCCACTTCAAAGAGGCTCTTTGTATGGCGCAAGATATGCTTAGCAAGAATAGCAGGAGACTGGAGAAGGAACGTCGACCAGAAAGTTATTACTTGAGGGATCTATATACCAACAACCAGGTTTAGCAACTAGAATAGGAATGGCGGGTTAAATAACTTAATGAGCTCTGACTTGCTTCTCTTTGTGATAGTGATGGTGTAGGGTCGGGGGATGGATTCTAGTACTCAGTGATTCTGATGCTGAGAATGCTCTTATCTGCGCTGGCTCATCATCCATACCCATAGTTCCTCTTATCTCTTAAAGTTTCAGGGAATCTTCTATTGGAAATAGACATGCAAAGGCAAGTGCGATTATAGTAGTAGGGATACTGGCTATATAATCGGAGGGGGTGCTGCCCCGCCTACGTTACTTATTCCATTGCTGGATCCACCTTCCGGGCGATGGTTCTACTGCTGGATAAACAACTCGGCAAAGTGGCTCTTAAATAAGCTGTGCCTGGCATCAACTGAATATGGATCTTCGATAAAGGGCTATGGACCTGGACCCTCCTACAGGAAGATGAAGTACGTAGTCCTACCCACCCACCAAGTGACCAAGCTCTCCTCCTCCTTGTGCAAGGCCCCTTAGGGCCTTTGACTTGCGATTGAATGAGTTGGTTTGCTAATTGGTAGCGTTTCTGCTTTCGGACAAGTAGCTAAAAGTCGTCAATCAATCCTTTCCTTTGGTTGGGAAGTCAGGTTCATGTTGACGTGCCTTTGGACTTTCAGACGAAGACTACGTCGTTGCCAAAAACAACCTTTCTCAACTGGAAAAATAGGAGCACTAGAGAGCTCAACCAACTTATCTTTCTTTCGATGAGCACTCGACCGGTCTCCTTGAACAATATTAGCCAAAAGAGGTAAGCCACTTCATTCGCTTTGTGGGAACAACAAAAATCACCATTTTGCTCTTTTCTTTCTTCGGTGCTACCTTTTTCTTTCGAAGGCATGGGGTTGGGATGTATAATAACATTTTTTTTAGGACGCTCGGGAACAACTCCTGGGTCAATTAAGGATAAGATGTTGGAACCTCCAGGGGAGGATAAGGTAATGGAATTGATAGAGAGATTCATAGACCTCGGTGGGATTGAGAATTGATAAAGGGAATAGAGATGATGATAGAGATCGTATTGCGAAATGGAAGAAAATTCCGTACGGGTACAACTCTTATTTGAACGAAGTGAAAAAATGGGAACTTTGTTGTCTAATAGAACAAACACTAATACCTTATTTCATCAGATTCTAGATTATAAGTTCATTCCATACCGGTTAAGATTGAATCTGTTTATCAAAGTGCTTCTCTAATCGGTCAAGACATCTCTTTCCAACCGAGAAACAAAACAAGATCATTTCGTTCCATTTTTGGTAAAACAGTGAAGGATATTCCTTCAGTAATGAAAAAAGGGGTGGAGGGGATCTGTATATGTTGTTCAGGTCGATTAGAAAGTGCAGGAATATCTAGAACTGAATGCAAAAAGTATAAAAAAATATCTTGTAATGTATTTAAACAGAAAATAGATTATGCTTTTGCGAGAGTATTCTGTCTGACTATTTGGATCCAACTATAGCATTAACTGCTAAACTCGTTAGGCTAATTCCATAGTTGGATGAAGGTGCGTGCCGCGCCTTTATAACATGCACCTAGTGTTGATTCAAATTAGGTCTTTATCCATTTGCTATATTCCTCGAATGTATTATTGGGACGTGTTAGGCTCGGAGTAGACGGACAATCACTCTTCCTATTATATGAAAGGTTGTGCTAACCACAGCCCAAGGCGTGGTGGTTATGGGGGAAATAATGGTAGAGAAATTAGAATTTCAATACACTTCACGGGTGCCCATTCACTTTTATAGATTCCTATACACTTATCACGATATTCACTTAAAATTCTTACATGTAAACTAGACTATCCGTTGCCCAATGGATGAAAGTCCTCACTTGCTTCAACGTATTTACATATCCAACGGTTCTGTGTTAGTTTATTGCACTTATAGGCACACATTTAAACTCTGCTTTCCATGAAGTTTCTAGGTTAATCTCTCTTGATGGAATTCTCAAAAGCTTTTTATGTTGGGAAACAGATTTTATGGTGAGCAGTTAGTTTCTGTGTATGCATGCCTCTACCCCCCCCGATTCCCCTCCCAAAAAAAAATGCGGTCAAGGGCTCCCTCGCGCACGTGGTCGCTAACACAGAGAGAGAGAGAATCTTGCCCTTTTTCTTTTGCGTAATTATTTCTTGTCGCATTCTTTGCTGGTGTGGGCTCCTGTTATTGAAGTACTTCAAGATGAATGCTGTCTTTTTACTTTTCTAAGCAACACAAGTGAATGGGTAGGGAAAGGAATGATTTCTACGACCTTTTGTATATTTGTGCTGAGTGAGTTTTCCCGTAGTCTTTTGGTGTGGGGTTGAGGCAGAGGGTGGCCTTTCAGGGCAGTAGTGTGATGGGAGAATTCGTCTTGTATCTGTAAAGTTAATCTTTGTGGTTGTGTTACCTCTCTCTGAATCATCTGGGATTATGATAGAAGATGCTTTCCGCTCTGTTTGAAAACTTATAGCAAAGCAATTCATGGCCAATTTTGGTGCATTGACATTAGAGTTTACCACAAAATCTTTTCTCATCATGAGTTGTCCTACCTGTATCAGGTATGCACTGGAGCAAAGAGTGAACAGCAATCAAAACTAGCGGCAAGAAAAGTATGAAACAACTTGGGAATGTATAATCACGGAAATTCGTGGGTCTGATTATCACTGTTGCTGCAGATCTGAATGAAATTCGAAAGGATTGTCTTTTGCTTTAATTTTGTATCCAGGTTTCAAACCAGTAGCTTTTTTTGTTTGAAAGTTTTTCTTCATGGCTCAAAATCTATGCTTTGGATTAGCTGTAACAGCTACAATGTTGCTGGAACCATGTTTTGGAAAACTTGATTGTCTGAGATCCTTATTATCTGTGTTGATATGGTAATGGTCGTCGTATACATGTACTTCAATAGGATGACTAACATAACTTTCTCTTCCAGTATGCACGAATTATCCAGAAACTCGGTTTTCCTGCCAAATTCAAGGTACTTCCCCCTCGCTATATTTGGTGTTCAGTCATGCAGATAAATATGAATCCTGGTTACTATGAGTTTGTTTGATTTATTTCTCCCTTCTTATGGTAAGTTATTCTGATTGGTAGGATTTCAAGATTCAGAACATTGTTGCTTCCTGCGATGTTAAATTTCCTATCAGACTTGAAGGTCTTGCATATTCCCATGGCGCTTTTTCGAGTGTAAGTGACAATCCTTTGTAAAACATTCTCCAAATTATTGAGGAATATAGTATCAGTATTTCGTTTGGCTGCTTTTGTTTGAAGAGCCAGTAATTAATGAGACAATTTTTTAACCTACTTTTACCATTGAAATGTAGAATGTAGTTATTGTGGAAAATGACAGCGCCCCTTAAAAGTGTATAAACAGCGTGGACTAATGCCCAAGCCCCAATTTGGCATATGTTGGATGACATAGGGCCCACTTGGGCTGGAACATTTAAAAGTCTTTGTGACTTTTCATTTGCATTCAGTCAACACAATCCCAGACCTCTTGGGACTTGTAGAAGTCATATTGCATTCGGTCAACACATGGTAATTCATCCTAGACCTCTTGGGCTTGGGACTAGGAGTAGTCATATCTAGGTCATTGGATTCAAAACACATCTTGGAGTATGAAAAGTCTTTAGTGTTATGGAGTCTATAAATTGCTGTAATCTCAACAGTTTGAAGTATGGATGAGAATATAAAATTTATAGCTTTCAAGCTTTGAAAGATTGTGTGGTGCAATCCTTTTCTTTGGTGTGATGCTAAAGAGTCATTGGGTGTAATGCTTAAGGTTTCTATGTGTGAGGCCTAGTTTATTCCCTTTTCTATTGTTCACAGTCATTAAAAAACAGCCCCAACTCGTAATTTTCCTTATCTCCTAGGATTTCATTTCCGTCCTACATCAATTTTTGGTATTAGAGCGAGGCTAGCACAATGTCTACACGATCTGGCAGGCCTTTTTGAGGAAGATTAACTGCGTTCCAGCGTGACGAGATTCTGTTGAAACTTATGGAGCAATTAGATCAATGTAATCTCCGCATCAGAGTTTTGGAAGGCCAAAACAACTCAACCCAATGATGGTACAAGAGCAGGCGAACAAGGAGAAAACTCTGCAAATTATAATTCTGGTGCGAATGCTGAGAATCAAGGTGACCAAGCAGTAGAACAGTGTGCAAATTCCCCTCAAATTCAAGAATTCAAGGCTGCCCAAGGTCAAGGAGTGCCACAATGTTCCATGTTCGATTGGACAAGTGATTTGTTACAGAGGAACAAATATGAGACATATGACGCGGTTGGAGATATCGCTAAGTAGATAAAAATAGAGGTTTCAGATTTCGAAGGCAAGGTTAATCCTACTGGGTCTTCTAATTGGCTTATTGCCATTGAGGAGTACTTTGACTGGTATGACACGGCTGACGATCGACGAGTAAGATTTGCCAAGTGAAGTTTGCGGGGTTAGCAAAAATTTGGTGGATGTCTGTTGAAGGTGATATTCGGAGTTGGGGCAACCATCAATTTGTACTTGGCGAGAGATGAATGCTAAGTTGCAGGAAAATAAATGCCATCAAATTACAATGAGAAGTTATGCCAACAACTCATCGAATAAAAGCAAAACAACACGTTGGTGACTGAATATATGCTACTCTTGCTCGATTCAAGGCTGGTTTAAGGCCGTCTCATAAGGAGGGAGCTGCTGCATCAACCCTTACAGTTTGGAACATGCCTTCCATGTTGCTTTGGATATGGAAAAATACATGAAGTACCCAATTACTTAAAAGGTTGGATCTCGAGCTGGGGATATTGCACAAAAGGGGTACAATGATGCAAGATGTTTCAGGCCAAGTGGATCTAAGCAATCTTCTTTCAACACAGTTGACCAAAAGGGCAAGCATAAGGAAAGGACAACAAGGGTTTTAGGTGTGGTGAAACTGGTCACATGGCCTGTTAGATGCTTGTCCGTTGTGAAAACCAAGCCTGAAAGTTTATTATTGATGGTTGAAGTTGCATGAATGTTGTATCAATAGCCACGGTGGAGCGTTTTAAGCTTCCGGTTCAACCACATCCTCAACCGTACAAGGTACCTTGGATTGATAAACTAAGCGCTGCCTAGTTTCTCGTTCTTTTGGTTCTTATAGTGATTCCATTTGGTGTGATATAATTCTCATGAAAGTTGCTCATATCCTTCTTGGGAGGCCATGGCTTTATGAAAGAGATGTGCATCATGAGGGAAAAGAAATTAACTAAGCTTTTTCATTCAACAAGAACAAGATTGTTTTGAAGCCAATGACTATAGCTGAAATGGAGAACTACAAGGAAAAGAAGCCAAAAATATTGCTGAAGTTAAGCCTATATCTCTCCACATTCCAAGAAGAGTTTTGAAGTCAAGAGAGTGGATTTGGGAGTTCTATATGCTTTGTTAATGAAAGAAGTGTCAAAATCAGCTCCTGCATCAACCTCTGCAGTACCAGCGGAAGTTACTGAGTTGCGGTCCCACTTCTCTGATATTGCACCTGAAGAACTTTGAGATGAACATCCTCCGATGCGCAAAGTCCAACATGCAGTAGACCTTGTTCCACATTTGCAGCTGCCTAATCTTCCAGCCTACCACTTAAAAGGCAAGTAGATGAGCTACTATCAAAGGGGTTTATTCATGAAAGTTTAAGCCCTTGTGCTGTCCCAACTTTGCTCACACCAAAGACAGATGACAATTGGCTCATGTGTGTCGATAGCAAGAGCAAGTACAGGTTCCCGATTCCGAGGCTTGGCAATATGTTGGACAAGCGGGCTGGTTCTTGTGTATATTAAAAACTGGACTTGTAAAGTGGCTACCATCAAATACGCACAAGACCAGAAGATGAATGGAAAACAACATTCAAGACCATGGATGGCCTCTTGGAGTGGCTAGTCTTGCCATTCGGTCTTACAAATGCCCCGAGTACCTTCATGCGCTTTATGGTGCAAGTATTGTAGCCTTTTATTAGTCAATTTTCGATTGTTTACTTTGATGATATTCTTATATATAGCAAGAGCAAGGAAGGACGCATCTCTCATCTTCAACAAGTTCTGGGGGTTCTCCGCCAAGAGAAGCTCTACATGAACTTGAAGAAGTGTTCTTTTTTGAGTCCGAGAGTCGTATTTCTGGGCTTTGTTGTTTCACCTAGAGGAGTGGAGGTTGATCCAAGCAAGGTGAAAGCCATTCTTGAGTGGCCAATTCCCAGTTCCCTGCATGAAGTACGAAGTTTTCATGGGTTAGTGACTTTTTATTGTCGCTTTATTAAAAGTTTTAGCACGGTAATGGTGCCTATCTCCAATTGCATGAAAGGAGGACAGTTTGTTTGGACCAAAGCAGCAACAAAAGATTTTGAAGACATAAAGAGAATGATGACTGAGGCGCCTGTTCTATGCCTACTTGACTTTTCAAAGGTGTTTGATATGGCATATGATGCCGCAATCGTTGGGATTGGAGGTGTGCTTAGTCAAGAAGGGCATCCGATTGTTTATTTAGTGAAAAACTCAACAAAGCCAAGCAGAAATACTCCACCTATGTCAGAGTTTTATGCAGTGATTCAGCACTTCGCTATTGGTGTCACTATCTTCTCTCCAAGGAGTTTGTGTTGTATTCCGACCATGAAGCACTTAAATACCTGAACTCTCAAAAGAAGTTGAATCGTCAACGTGGCAAGTGGTCTTCATTGCTGCAGGAATATTTTTTTTGTTATTAAACACAAGGCTGGTGCTGAGAATAAGGCAGCCGATGGACTTAGCCAAGTGGTGTATGTTCTTTCTCCTATGGCAATCCAATTTATGGGTTTTGATTTGCTTAAAAGAGACTATCCTTCTTGCAAGGATTTGAGCGCTATATACACTCAGTTGTTGGCTGGACAGCAGGGAGAATATAATATTTGTTCCTTTCGCGATGGCTACCTCTTTAAAGGGACCCCCTTTGCTTACCCAATACCTCACCACGTGAACAAGTGATATGGGAATTGCATTCCGGAGGGGCTACAAGTCATTTTGGGAGAGAGAAAACAATTTCAATGATAGAAGGTCGCTTTTATTTGCCAAAGTTGAAGCGAGATGTAGCCAAAGTAGTTTCGCAATGCCGAACTTGTCAACTTTCAAAGGGAAGAAAGAAGGCAGAGGTTTATACACTCCACTACTTTTGCCTCATGAGCCATGGCAAGATTCAAGTATGGATTTCGTCCTTGGTTTGCAAATACTCTTCACAGGCATGACTAAATCTTTGTGGTTGTGGATTGCTTTTAAAAAGTGGCACACTTTTTTCCTTGTTCAAAGACGTCAGATGTTGTCTACATTGCAAAGCTCCTTTAAAGTAGTAGTTAGACTTCATGGATTGCCTAAATCTATTGTGTCCAACAGTGATGCGATGTTTGTGAGTTACTTTTGGCGTACGATATGGAAGTTCCTGAATACAAAATTGAAGTTTTCTTTTGCTTTCACCCGCAAACTGATGGCCAAACGGAGATTGTTAACCGCAACTTGGGTGAACTTCTTTGCTGCCTTCTTAGGGATCATGCTACTAGTTGGGCTCAGGTCCTTTCCATGGCTGGATTCACATATGACAGCTTTGTTAACAGATCTACAGGTCGCAGCCCCTTTGAGATTGTAACTGGTTTACTTCCTAGGAAGCCAATTGATTTGGTTCCTTTACCTATTGAGGCTCGCCCAAGTGCTGAAGCTGAAGCTTTCAGTAAACACATTTGTGACATACATGACGATGTTCGACGAAAGATTGCAATGAGTAATGAGGGCTATAAATGCCATGCTGATATGACGAGAAGGTTTGCTAAATTTGGTGAAGGCATGGTTCGAATAAGGCAGGAACGGTATCCCAAGGGTGCTTACAAGAGACTTCATTTGAAAAGTGCTGGTCCATTTGAAGTTCTCAGGAAAATCAACTCTAATGTGTATTGTCCTTGACTTACCTAAAGATTTGGGTATTTGTAATGTGTTCAATATTGAGGATCTCAGTTGATACTCTGGGCATGCTGAAAAATGGTCACGCTGACCTTGTCGCTTCTCTTCCACCAGCAAAACACTTGAAGGAAGATATTGAAGAAGTAGTTGATCATCAAATTGTTTCCACTCGACATGGAGGTTATCAAAAGTGTCTCATTAAGTGGAGGTTACCAGCGCCTCGATCCTGGCCTTTATGAACGGTTCCATGCTTTTAACTTGCTAGGGTCGACTTCTTTCAAGCCGGGGAGAGTAGATGGCAAATGGCAGTGCCCCTTAAAAGTCTATAAATGAAGTGGACTGAATGAATTCAAGGCCCAAGCCTCAATTTGGCATATGTTGGATGACATAGCGCCAACACTTGGGATCTTAATTAGACATTGGCTGGAACATTTAAAGTCTCTGTGACTTTTCATTCAGTCAACACAATCCTGGACCTCTTGGGACTAGTAGAAGTCATATTGCATTCAGTCAACATGGTAATTCATCCCAGGCCTCTTGGGACTAGGAGCAGTCAAATCTAGGTCTTTGCATTCAACACATCTTGGCATACGAAAGTCTTTAGTATTAAGAACATGTTAGAGTTTATAAATTGCTGTATTCTCAACAGTTTGAAGTATGAATGAGAATATAAAATTTCTAGCTTTCAAGCGCTCAAAGATTGTGTGGTGCGATCCTTATATTTGGTGTGATGCTAAAGAGTCCTGGGTGTGATGCCTAAGGTTTTCTCGGTGTGAGTGAGGCCTAGTTTTCTCATTTTCTACTGTTCACGGGCATTGTTCAGTTTAAAAAACAGCCCCAACTCTTAATTCTCCTTATCTCCTAGGATTTCAATTTTGTCCTAGATTAAGTATGAGATGTATACTCGTCTTTAATGCGTAGTTTATCAGGAGATCAGGGCTCATCTTATCTGGTTTATGTTGATGCAGTACGAACCAGAACTATTTCCAGGCTTGATATATCGTATGAAGCAACCGAAGATTGTGCTTCTCATCTTTGTGTCAGGAAAGATTGTCCTTACTGGAGCTAAGGTGATGCAGGATTTCTCGTCATCTTCTAGTACCTTTAGGTGCTGTTTTGTACGTCACTCACTGGCTTATTATCATTGATTCCGCAGGTGAGGGAGGAAACATACACGGCTTTTGAGAACATATATCCTGTCCTTACAGAGTTCAGGAAGAGCCAACAATGGTTTGATATGCTTTCTTTGTGTGTGTGTGTGTGTGTGTGTTTAGGTTATTGGAAGTTGAACCATACAATTAGGGCCGTTTAAAGGTCTTCCCAATAAGGATCAAAATCTGTTTGTTCTCAAGAACTGTTGTTTTAAGATTAACAGATTTATAACCGTCCTTAGACTGTATAAATCACCGCGTTCTCAAAATTATCACTCTGTTTTCAGGGAGTATGCTTGAGAGTATTTATTTACTGAAACTGGACAATAGTCCTCAATTCTAAAAAAATTGGTGGATTTTGTTTGTTTTTTATGAATTTGAAGAATGTGCAATATACTGATGGGTTCTCCTGGTGGCAGACGTCCATTTGAGGAAACAGGAGATTTTGAGTTTTAACTGTGGACTGCTACTTTGCTGGTGCTTTATTGGAGATGGTTGCACTCAATTTGTGAATATGTGATGCTGGACTCGAGGTGTCTGTAATTGTGGGCCTGATAAGTTATAACTTGAGCAGGTGCCTGAGGACATTTCCCCTTTCCTGCGTTTGGGTGTTGTCCCCAAGCCTCAAAAGAGATTTGTTTCTCTTCAGTGATTAAAAAATAATCTTTCATCGATAAGGGACCAAAAGGACTGAATAGTTCCTTTGATGGTTTTTGTGTGGACTCTTTTTGCTATATGAATAAGAGCTCTGTTGTTCCAATTTTGCCTTTTTGGAAGTCCCCTTGCGGTGATATGGTAGCGCACTAGGATACTGTTGATGAAGTTTTCTCCAGTTTGTTTGTCCTCAAGAGTTGAATGTGCTGTTTATGCCCTTGGTATGCGGCTATTCTTGTCGGGTGCTTCATATTTTGAACATGTTTCTTGATGTTGTGAAAGACTTGACTTGCATCCCCCCCCCCCCCCCCCCCCCCCCAAATTTTGTTTCCTCCACTGTTCTTTCAGTTGTAAGTCATTGGGCGAGAAGGCTATCTGCTGTCTAAAATATTTGTTTTCCTGGAATAATATTCTACAATGGACAGGGTGTTTTGGTAAAAATATGACGAGAATCTGAAGCTTGCTGTGTCTCAATTATTCTGTTTCTACTGTTATCTGATAATATGACTTGTTTAAAGCATGCTGCTGCAGGCCCATCTTCATGGTGCAGAACCAGTGGATAACAATGTCATATATTATTAGGAATGTATATTTAGCACTCTGAATGTCTTGTCTTTGATTATTTCCGCTCAGTCAAATGAGCGACCACATTAGTTTACATCTGCTAAACTAAACTCAATATTTTGTGTGTGTATTCACAATCGAAGGAACAACCGAGCAGAAAATACACTGGATCTAAAATTTGAGAAATAAGAGAACCGAATCGCCAACAAACTGGGGCATAGTAATAAGGAGACAGACTTCCATACAAATTAAGGCATATTAATTTGCTGATACAAAAAACACTCATTCGATGGCCATAACCAGAAGATTGAGAGAACTTCAATGGAGTTTTGCTTAGTGAATTCATCTTTTCAGAGGACAAAAGAATGGAGTGGCCATTCACTCTTTTAAGGGAAGCTGAATTTCATACCGGAAGCTCCTTGAGATATGTTTACGCCCAATGCCAAAAGGCAAGGTGAGATTTCATGGATTAAGCGGATTGAAAACACAATTATCAGACAAGCAAAACTTATATCATCTTCATCTCTATGTGCAGGGCATCATATCTAAACGAAAATTCAACACCTGAAGAGCAAATTCAATCAAGTGTAATCCTCAGCATTATAGCTTGAGAAGTAGAAACTGTTTGCTTATCTGTATGTCATATTTAGGAATCAAGTAGTCCAAATATATGATTTTAAGCCTTCACAGTAGTCCAAAGGGTAAAATATAGATCCGGACACAAATGTGTCCAGTCTAGAATTGTCCAATGCACGTGGAGCTCTCTAAAATAATGTGGAGCTTCACGTGCATTGGACGGTTCCGGACATATCTATGTCCAAATATGTGTTTTAAATGTGTGTTTGTAAACTTTCCGTTCTACAAATAACAATGCTACAAACACCCCTTTAAAACTTAGATCCAGACACAATGTGTTTGGAATCGTTCGATCCACGTGAAGTCCTTTAAAATAATGTGGACTCCATGTGCATTGAACGCTTCTGCACAAATTTCAACAGAAAAAAAAAAAACCATACACTGACAACTCTGAATTGTGAATAAACAGTACGATGGAACTGTCAATCTCAAAACTTCAAATCGAGAAGTTTATTCTAATAATCTTTATGGGAAAAAACAACCCGGGTGGTGGCTCAACATACAGTATACTAACAACACACAAAGAAAAAACAACTTGGGTATCAGCAGAAACAAATCTATAGCAACAGAAGTGCAAATACTGTCAAAACTGCCAAAGCCAGAGGAGAATGCCTCGGAGAAGAGGAGGATGATGCTATTTGAATTGTGAAATTGCAAGTTGCTTGTGATATATTTTGTGTAGTCACCATGGCAAGACCTTGGAAATTACAACTCAAGTCGTCTTGGTTCTGGACCTGGTAGTACATATTAAATGCATATGAAGCATTTCCATTAGCATCCAAACCATTACAAGAAGATCCGTACCCAAGTGCCGTGCAATCTGAGAATGTACAAGCATAATTAATATTATCTGCAAGTTTGCTCAAATCCCTTGCATTTGGATTAAACGTGCACCATTTCGTAGATAAATAGTTCACATTCTGTGCAGCCACAAGATAATTATTCTGACCTTGACCGGAAAGATCCATAGGGTATTTGGGCTGCCCGTCATACCTGAAAATTCCCCAGTGGCGCTCAAAATTCCCGGGAGCAACGCTTTTGGCATCCTCATCAATAAGCCCAAACAAGTAAACTTCTATGTATCCTGACCGAAGTGGGGTGCCCTTTTTGGCTGCAAGTCTTGGCAAAAGCCCATTGTAAAACCTATAAGCGTAATTCGAGTTTGCATTCTTATCACCCTCCGTGGGCCAACCCACCTCCCCTACGAAAACGGGCAGGTCACCAAACCCCGCTGCTTTCAAGGCCGAAACCAAGGTATCAAAGTTGGCATCAAAGACATTGGTATATTGGACACCATTATCAGCGATGGGAGCACTAGCTCCATCAAAGAAAGCATAGTCGATTGGGAAGTTGTCATTGTCATAAAGACTCAGGAAAGGATAAATATTGACAGTGAAGGGTGCATTGTTCTGGTGTAGGAATTGGACAATCTGAGTCATGAGTCCACTGATATCTGACCTGAACCTTCCAGCAGAAGGGACTGGATTGCTCTGGGGCGATTCATAGACATCGGCATTTAAGGGCACTGTAGCTTTGATGGAGTCTCCAACACCAGCTTCATTCAGGGCATTTTGAATGTTCTGAAGGGCTGGGAAGGTGACATTCAAGAATGAATTATTGTAGGATTGGAGAAAAGGTTCATTTCCAACTGCTACATACCTGAATGAAAATAAGAAGTTGAAACCAACATGAATAGGTGTAAATTGCACATTACCCGTCACAAAGTCAAGCAAGGTGTAAATTGTGTGTTATACCAGTCACAAAGTTGAGCAAGGTGGCCCTAGTAGCGAAAAACGGGAGGTAAAGTTATTAACTGGAGAAAAGAAGGGAGACTTCTGAAGTAGTTAGTGTGAATACCACCACCTTTCTGTAGCTACAACTAACAAGATTCATACAGATTCCTCACTTTTAGTATCTGCTAATCTTAAACTCGATTCTATAACACTAACGTATCCAGCTCCGAAGGACAAGCTATTCCACTCTAGCAACTTACTCATTAACCGTACTAGTCTAAGCAAATACAATTCCAGCAAAATTCAGGATGTACAGGGTGAAAAACCAAACTTCTTTAAAAGTCAAATAAGACAAATCTCTTGATGAAAAACCTTCCACTGGATCTTGTAGACGCTTTCACATGTCACTAGTCCCTCAAAAAAAAAAAAAATGAACTCTGATGCATGCCCTTTCGACCACTAAGAAGTTGTCTCCAACTTAGAAACTCTCCAACTTCAACAACATCTTTGCTAGAATTGAGGATAAACATCCACTCCACATAATTTAGAAGGTAAGTGATCAAAGTTTAATTCCTACAAAAAACATTTGGTTATCCTGACTGTCTATTATATGCAATGAAATTTTCTAAACAATCCATATCCCTTCTTTCATCTTTGCGAAGTGTACAGGAAAAAAAAAACTTAACAGGACAAAGTTAATGCTAATTACATCTATTGGAGCAATCAATTGTAGTCAACAATTCATACTGATTCCTTTGCCATACAATGTTCAAAAGGAAAGAAATATAATTGAATGAATATGTAATGCATTGCTTCACTTCCAGCCTGGAAAACAAGGGTAGAAGGGAAGGTAGGTATATTAATGTATCAGACAGCTCTGAAAATGAGAAATGGGCAAACTCAAGATAAGGGGAGGGATTGCAGTCTCAATATCTTCTGAAACAATTTTGGGATGGTCCAAAGTTGAAGGCATCCCATTTAATGCACATAGGAAGATGGATATCACAGTTAAAGTCGGCCAATAAACAAAAAAAAACCGCTTCATTGCTCAGATCTCCATGTCTAGAATATATCGATGGATTGTATTCCACTCAATAGGCCCAAAAGTAACAGAAGCGGCTTGATTGCAGCATTAGGGAAGGGATCTCCACTTTGATTATTCCGTATGCAAGGGAAAAGGGACTTGCCCCCAAGATGGGCGAAGTGGAAGGTCCTTGGCCTTGAATTCTTAAAGGCTTACGCATTAGTGAAACATACAATTTTCGAGAAATAGAGTTGTTTCCCCATGTAGTAATCTAATAATCTAGAATTAGACTTTATGCAGGGTGTGATGCAAAGCTTCCTCTAAGTAGAGCAATTTAATTTCCCAGAATCAAATTTTTCTATGCAGATGCAACACAAATCGTAATCATAATAGTTGGACAAACCTTATTGGTATTTGTATCGAGGAATGGTATATAGAATGGAGAGGGAGAAAAAGCTTACTTGACGTTAACACCTCCATTGAAATTGTAACGTGAGACGTTGTGCTGCACCCACTGCTGAGCTCGCTTGTAAGAAGTCATGGCCGCAAGCTGATCATTAGGAATGGCAACCATAACCTCAATGTTAGAGCCTGCAAGAGCACTCATGGTGTACTGATCCGCATCAAACAGCTTCACCTTCTGAATTCCATTGTCCTTCAACATCTGAACCACTACTTTAGGCGGCAATTTGTGGGATGCCATAGTACCCCAGTTCACACCTAGTCCCTCTACGCCAACAAGTAAACCACCACCCATTTGGCCCACAACCAATAAACACAGGCAAAGCCACACTTCCAACATCTTCCAGCCAAATAAGAAAAATGATCGGCTATTTGTTCCTTAAATCAATCTAAAAGATGTTTTTTTTGTGATAAAATTAAAGGGTTCTAGCTTTTGTAGAGAAGTTAGAGAAAAAGGTTTGTTATGTCTCTTTTTTTTTTTTTTGGAGTAAAGATGTGTGTTTTTCTAGTGCAACGAGAAAGATAAGGCCCGACGGTTTTTGAGAGGTGGTTAATGGGTGTGAGCGAAAACCCAGGGATTTTTTCCCAGGAAAAGTTGAGATCGTGGAGAGAAAAGTATGTAAATGCTGGTGGGTGGGGGAATCCCTGATAAATTTCACCGCAATATACCAAAGGGAAAAAAGGCTATATATTGGTATACAGATAGATAGATTCAGGAAAGATGGGGCTATCGGAATCGAACAGGAATTGAGAATAAGAAGAGGGATAAAGGATGGAGGATATCTTTATATACGCAGGTGAGTTTTAGATTAAAGGGGACAACTTGAAAGTAGAGAGTGAAACGAGGGGAAAGAAGAAACCAGAAACCGAACCTGTGAATCGGCGGCAATAGAAGAACCAGCAGGGGAATCTGCAATCGGGGAAGAGGTACTTGAAAAGAAACAAGGAGGAGATTCCCCTAAGGGAAAAAAAGAAGCAAGTAAAGGTGGTGTTATTTAGTGATGAAAACCAGAGAAGTGATGAGTAAGATATCAAAGACGAAAACCTTTTTTGAAACATCAGTGTCTTCCGTGTGTGTATAGAAGAGGAGGAGGTGGTGAAAGGGGCTACTGGGTGGCGTCTGGGGAGGATCAACAACGGCTATAATTGTCGGGTGGGGATGAAAAATTGAAAACCGAGTCCAGAACGCGCCTCCCCATTAATAAATTATAATCCCCAAAGCAAAAACCAAGAGGAAAACAGGGTACCCAGGTTGATGGAAAAGCTTCTCTCCTTTCCTCTCCTTTCTTTTCATTTCCTTTCCTTTCCTTGTGGGGTATGTATATCTCTCCATTTCAAGAAAATTCGATCCCTTTTCTTTTTGGAAGTGGGCTCCTCCGTCCCGTATCTGATTGAAGTGGCGTTTCACACTAAAGTTAAACAGACATCTCTCTCTCTCCCTCTCAACTAGGAAGAATTACATTAATTATACACCACTTCTCAACACTCTCTCTCTCTCTCTTTCTCAACTAGGAATAACATTAACTACAGCACTTGTGAAATAAGTTAGGTGGGTTATGGAGTTTAAGAAAGAAAAAGAATAGGTGCTTCCCGAAAGCATAGGGGGAAAGCCAATCCCAATAGCCAATCCCAATGCCAAAATGTATTTGAGGACCTCAACTTTGAAGTTTGAAGTTTTATCTTTTTGCTTTTTTATATTTTTCTTTTAATTCTTCTTATCAAAACAAATACGTATTCAAATATTTTGACCGAATAATAATTACAAAAATAGATTACTTTCTTAATAAATAATATATGAATTCACTAGTTTGATCATAAGTAGATACGAAAATATAAAGAAAAAACTTTTTTGTTTCGGATTAATTCGGACACATTTTGTATTTAGTTCCCATAGATGCACCAAATTTATGTGCATAAACTTTTCCTTAATTTTGTAAATTTTGAGGACAACGTGGCCCCCACCCACACACTCTGCCCACTAATTTTTGTTCGAACCATTGACACCTCCCCACATCTTTCTCCGCTAGTGGTGAGGTCGGTGGCCGAAAGATTTACAGTAGATTTTTTGTCACTAAATATCTCCTTTGTCAATTTCCCCCGACAACTTTTTTGGATATTTTTGTTTTAACTAATTTATTAATTATAAAATTAGTGCACTGTTGAAACGATTTATAAAAATACTTTAAAACACATCTTCGTTACGTGTTCGATTTATGCGATGTGTTCAATGAATGTATTGAATATTTTTGTTTTAACTAATTTATTAATTATGAAATTAGTACACTGTTGAAACGATTTATAAAAATATTTTAAAACACATCTTCATTACGTGTTCGGTTCATGCGATGCATTCAATGAATGCATGCTAATGTTGATCCACTACTTGCGTGGCAGCATGTCCACGTACCATTTTGATAAAATGCAAGTGAGCTACAACCCATACTTGATATGTTTGAGCCCCTATAAGGATGTACGCCATATAAGAGAAAAGACAGACGTGTTTACTAGTCATTTTGAGCAACTACTCTGACACCAATTTTCTCTTTAAATAGAACAATACCATTTTGATCAGATGCAAAGAAAAGGGATATAAGCCTTCGAGTAGGTAGAGGGTCAACTTGGCTAGTACGCTAACTATAATATTAAACCACCAACGTCGACCAAAAAAAAAAAAAGGGGATCGAAGGCTCTATTCAAAAGGTGGCATAGGAAAGAGCCATATACTATCTCAGCAAGTGAACTATAGCGCGTACTTGACATGTTGGAGCCTATAAGGGTGCACGCCATAGAAGAGAGAAGGTAGACGTGCTTACCAGTCATTTTGATCAAGTAGTCTAATACCAATTTTCTGTTGAAATAGAACAACAATACCATTTTGATCAGATGCAAGCGAGCCATAGCACGAGCTTGACATGCATTTATAAGAATGCACGCCATATAAGAGAAAATGCAAACGCGCTTACTAGACATTTTGAACAAGTACTCTTAACACCAATTTTCTCTTGAAATAGAGTAACAATACCATTTTTGATCACATGCAAGCGAGCTATATCATGTATTTAACATGCTAGAGCCTCTACAAGGGTGCGCATCACATAAGAGAGAAGGTGGATGTGCTTACCCGTCATTTTAAACTTTTAGTCTATACCAATTTTCTCTTGAAATAGAACAATACTATTTGGATCATATGCAAGCGAGCTATAACACGTATTTGACATGCTAGAGCCCTTATAAGGATGCACGCCATATAAAAAAGAAGGCAGACGTGCTTACATGAACAAGTACTCTAATACCAAGGTTCTCTTCAAATAGAGTAACAATACCATTTTGTTTAGAAACAAACGAGCTATAGCACGGATTTGAAATGCTAAAGCCCTCATAAGGATGCACACCATATAAGAGAGATGGCATACGTGCTTGCCAGTCATTTTGGGCAAGTACTCTAACACTAATTTTCTCTTGAAATAGTACAACAATACCATTGTGATCATATGCAAGCGAGCTATAACACGTCTTTAACATGCTAGAGCTCCTATAAGGGTGCACACTGTATTATAGAGAAGACAACCGTACTTACCAATCATTTGAACAAGTACTAACACCAATTTTCTCTCGAAATAGAACAACAATACCATTTTAATCAAATGCAAGCGTGCTATTTGACATGCTAGAGCCTTATAAGGGTGCACGCCATATAAGAAATAAGACAAATGGGCACATAAATGGACCAAGGATGTTTCAATAAAACATAGTTATCTAACTTTCAATCACCATAAATATAATTGAAGATTTTGATACTAGATCCCTCCAATATAGAAGGCACATTAGTATGAGAAGAAAATGAGAAATACACGCCACAATTATACAACAAAGTGCTTGACCAAAGCTATATTCAAACCCACACAAACTCCGAGTTTTGTTTTTCTCCAACCCAATATTTCCATATCCTACCCATATCCATGAATTCTCTCTCTCTCTCTCTCTCTCTCTCTCTCTATATATATATATATATATATATATATATTGTAAATGGGTTGATTTTTACAATTAGATAAGAAAGCTAAGACCTCATTATCCAACAGAATTTATGCTCTTAATATAGGTGGACTTGTGATCTATAAAATAATAACCGATGAAAGAATCCTCTGCCTCTGTGGCAGGAAGACACTTCGATAATTAAGTCAGGAAAAACTCACAAGGATGAATTAAATCAAGCTAATATTCTCTAGGGATGACAACGAGGCGAATCAGTTCAGCTATTTGGATAACCGAACCCGATCCCCGAACACAACATCTGAACCGATAGGAGGGAGAGAGAATATTCCATAACCAAACCAAACGGGATTCGGTTATTCCCCGAATTGAACGGTTAACTGAATAGTTCGGTTATTAATTATCCGAACCGAACCGAACCACCATCTCTCTCTGTCATCCTTCAATTAAAAGATACTAATGGTAGCCACTAGTTTTATGTTTTAACAATAAACATTATCTTGGTTCGACTTTTGACAAGGGGCAGCATGTATGATGTATCATTTCTCTTGTGTTTTACGAAATTAAAACAGATTTGAAATAGCATGTACTGGATATGTCTTCTAACTTCGTTCAGTGACCTTTAGTGTGAAATCTCTAGGCACCTGTTGCACCTTGCTCTGAGAGAGAGTACTTGATTGGAGTTGTGCCGTAGCCGCTGATCGAGAACTCTTGCGCCGCTGTCTGCCCTTAATTCCTCACTTCCTTCATACTTACCCCGTTGTCCACAAAGTCTGAAAGTGAAAGATTTTAGGTTAACATTTAGGTAAACTCATCAAAGCCAAAAGGGCTAAAAAGTAAAAGAGTTATAAAATTATGATATATTATATATGTACACCGGGTAAAAGCCAAGAATTATAAAATTATAATATATTATATATGTATATATATATATGTGTGTGTGTGTGTGTGTGTGTGTACACTGGGTAAAAGCCAAGAATTATAAAATTATAATATATTATATATGTAT